>WAAF01010651.1:8046-30594 GCA_013400475.1 Tricholaema leucomelas
GTTTGTTGTGGCCAAAGTATAGAACCTTGCACTTGGCTTTGTTAAATCTCATCCCATTGGCCTCTACCCACCCATCCAGCCTGTCACGGTCTCTCTGCAGGGCTCTCTTACCCTCCAACAGATCCACACATGCTCCTAGCTTGGTGTCATCCACAAAGTTAGTGATGCCGGACTCAATCCCCTGGTCCAGATCATCAGTAAAGATATTGAACAGGACTGGAAAGATACTGGGACACCTGGCCCAGGAGGAAAGCAAGACTTGATATATGTAAAAGACTGGGCAGTACTGGCCTCGATCACATCAATGCATTGTTTGTATGGTAGGATAAAAGGAGTCACCACAGGGTGCTTGGGATCCTGTCCTGTCCTGGGTCCTTTGTCCTACATGGGTCTTAATGCTTGCAATCACATGGAATAAAAAGCCCCTGCTTCAACCCAAAAGGTGTCACTGCGTTTGGCAGATTACTGCAAGCAACAAGTGGGAGTTTGGCCATCTTAACTATTTCTACACAAATGTTTTAAAGATTAGGTTAGAAGTGGTTCTAAGTAAGTATTAGTGAACTCTTTGAGTCATAAGCTGTGGGAAGAAACACTCCATCTGCTCATTGTCCTCTTTGTTCCTCTTCTCTTTGATTTACCAGGTTTGTGTTTCTGAAGCCTATGAAGCCAAGACATCCTCCTACACAGTTTGACTTCTGCCTTTTAGCAGAAGGGTAGAAACATGATTAGTTTTGAATTTCCCAGAGATACCATGCAGATTTGAGTTTCCCATCATGCTCATGTAGAAGCATGAAGACAGTGTAATGAAAAGGAAGTGTGGCCTTACAATTAAGATATAAGCTCCAAAAGATCTTCCTGTGATAGTCGCTGCAAAGCTGTTTCACGTCTCTTGAAATCTCTATGTGATATTGAGCTCTGTTCTTTATTTTGCTGTTTCACATCTATTGAAATCTCTATGTGATATCAAGCTCTAGTCTTTGTTTTGCTGTAACAGGCTGCTTTGAAATCTCCCAGTCAATTCCCTAAACAGCACTCTGCAGCTTCCATTAAAGCAGCTTCTGCACAACTGTAGAAGGAAATTGGATGGCGATGAAGTCCGCTAAGGTACACCCCAAGAGTCTTTTCCCTTCCATTGAATTGGGTGGAAATGGAGGTTATTCAGTGCCTCTGTAGTCTCAACCCTTTGTGGAAACACGTCCTGGATCCTGAGTTTCTCTTATAATCAGGAGCTAACACTGGAGCTGAATGCTGAGTGGGACATTCATGCTTATCTGCATATCTGCTATCAAGCGCATATTTGTCATTCTCATTTTCAAAAGTCAATCAGCTGCACCTAAAAAAGATGATCACTGCCCTGTCCTCTCCTAACTGTTCTAAGAGCAAGGAGGTTTGGAGAATGCTCTAGGTGTTCAAAGCCAAGAAAGACAGCCACTGTTAGAGCATTGGTTTTGCTATACACAATTTGGCACAGGTTCATTGTGGTTGATGTTTTATCCCCAATCAGGAGGTTGTCTTCATTCTGGAGGCAGTGTCTCAGATTTTTGATTTCTTGCCATGTGTTTTGCCTCTCCATTCTTGATGCAGATAATTCTGTTTTCTTAACCTGACCTTCCAGCCAGTATTAGTCAGTAAAGATGTGAACACAACAAAGGTTTCCCCTTGCAAGCTCATAGCCTAAGGTCAAGGAATATGAGTCATAACTGGAGGGCAGAGCCAACGCATGGCCTTCTACAAAAGAAGATCCTTGTGCAGAACTAGAATTTGATATACAAATCATCCTTAAGCTAAGTTGATCATGTTGCACACAATCAGGTTAATGAGATCAGAAATGTCTGTGTGCTTATACTAGGCCCATCAGAAGGAAGCTGCAATAAAAGCTCTCATCAGTCCTAGATCTTCATTAAGGCATTTTCACGTGAGTTGATTTTGTTCTTAAAGGAACATTAAACAACTGTCTCAGAACTTTTCCTGCCCAGTGGCAAATATCCTCTGATTAATTTGACAGAGCCCCTTGACTAAAATGAATTCTTCCATCTAGAGGTACAATGGACTTTACTAAGAAATAGTCCTTTGCCTGTTTTGAAATACTGTTTAGAGCAGAAGAAAAAAAGTCTGGTATTTGCTTAGCTATTGGAAGGCCCATTCTGATGATTCATGGAATAGCAATTTTTTAATCAAGATCCACTGCTTTTCTGTCTTTCCAGAGAACAAGACTTAGAATATGATTGTTTATTAAAGAATCATAGAATCATAGAATCATAGAATGGTTTAGGTTGGAAGGGACCTCAAGGATCATCCAGCTCCAACCCCCTGCCATAGGCAGGGACACCTCCCACTAGAGCAGGCTGCTCAAGGCCTCATCCAGCCTGGCCTTAAACGCCTCCAGGGAGGAAGCATCCACAACCTCCCTGGGCAACCTGTGCCAGTGTCTTACCACCCTCACTGTAAAGAACTTCCTCCTAACATCCAGTCTAAATCTCCCCTCTTCCAGCTTAAACCCATTCCCCCTCGTCCTGACATTACCAGACCTTGTCAATAGTCCCTCCCCAGCCTTCCTGTAGGCTCCCTTCAGATACTGGAAAGCCACTCTAAGGTCTCCTCGAAGCCTTCTCTTCTCCAGGCTGCAGAGCCCCAACTCTCTCAGCCTGTCCTCATAGCAGAGCTGCTGCAGCCCTCTGATCATCTTCGTGGCTCTCCTCTGGACCCGCTCCAGCAGTTCCATGTCCTTCTTGTGTTGGGGGCTCCAGAACTGCACACAGTACTCCAGGTGGGGTCTGAGGAGAGCAGAGTAAAGGGGGAGAATCCCCTCCCTTGCCCTGCTGCCCACACTGCTCTTGATGCAGCCCAGCACAGGGTTGCTGTCTGGGCTGCATGTGCACACTGCCGGCTCATGTTGAGCTTCTCGTCGACCCAGACCCCCAGGTCCTTCTCCTCAGGGCTGCTCTCAGCCATTCACCACCCAGCCTGTATCTGTGCCTGGGATTGCACCGACCCAGGTGCAGAACCTTACACTTGGCCTTGTTAAACGTCATGAGGTTGGCCTGGGCCCACCTCTCCAGCCTGTGCAGGTCCCTCTGGATGGCATCCCTGCCCTCCAGCAAGTCAGCTGTGCCACACAGCTTGGTGTCATCTGCAAACTTGCTGAGGGTGCACTCAATTCCTCAAGAAATAGTTGTTTATTTGATACTCTACATTTCTCTGATCTGGGTACACTCAGCTACTACCAAGACAGTGGCATCTCAAATTCATTCTGTGCTTTCCACAACAGAAAGGGTCAATGTCCCATCAATTTGCATTTGCTTTGAGGTTATTCCAGGAATCCAGTCAGTGTGGCATTGATATTAATATTTAGGCATTGCCGCCAGTGTCTACAAAACTGGTGTTGGAGGCAGGCAAATCTTTTCCCTTCTTCAAGCAAAATGTATTCTGTAGGTTCAGGTTATCTGCAGATCACAGAATTAACCAGATTGGAGAAGACCTTAGAGATCATAGAATGATAGAATCGACCAGGTTGAAAGAGACCTCCAAGATCATCCAGTCCAATCTATCACCCAGCCCTATCCGGTCAGCTAGACCATGGCACTAAGCGCCTCATCCATCCAGATCGAGTCAAACCTACCACCTAACACCTTCTAATTAACTAAACCATGGCACTAAGTGCCTCGTCCAATCTCCTTTTAAACACCTCCAGGGACAGTGACTCCACCAGCTCCCTGGGCAGCCCATTCCAATGCCAATCACTCTCTCTGCCACCAACTTCCTCCTAACATCCAGCTTAAACCTGCCCTGGCACAGTTTGAGGCTGTGTCCTCTTGTTCTGTCACTGATTGCTTGGGAGAAGAGACCAAGCCCCACCTGTCTACAACCTCCTTTCAGGTAGCTGTAGAGAGCAATAAGGTCTCCCCTGAGCCTCCTCTTCTCCAGGCTGAACAACCCTAGATGTAAAGACGAGGTTTGCAAGGAGAAGAAGTATCTTCAGTCAAGGCAGACAATGTAGTTGGTTTGCAAAATCTAGACTACTGGGCACAAAAAACCTTCAACTGGCAGTCTGTATACAAGGAATGGATGAAATTCCTTCTGTTCTACATCACACCACTTCACATGCAGTGCTCTTCTTTCATTATGAGGAACGATACCTGCTCTGAAATGGCAAAGGGTGGCACGAGGTGTTCTGTGATACGGGCAGTCTGACTGGGAACTGAGTTGAGAGCGAGGAGACTCATTTCACTCTGCCTGCTGAATTGTCAGGAGAAGTTGAAACAACCCATCACTGTCAACCAGTGTCAGCCAAGCTGTACTCTCAGGGGAGAGCATCCACTTCTTGTAGGTGGAGCTACTTACATCTACAGGCCTTGACTGAAATCTTTCATGTGAACAGAGCTAGCTAAGTGTATAGTCTCACCGTGCCAGTGATGTGTGGACAACTGTAGAGCAAGGAGTTAAGTGTTCTTTTGCCTGAGATTTGAAAAAGACAAAAACTCTCTTCAGATTCATAGCACTCTAGACAAGAATTTTTCACAGTTGAGACTTGGGGGTTAAAAATAAAAGTCATGGCTGCAACTCAACTAAGGTTTTATAAAACAGGATGAGAAAGCAAAATAATTTATATCTGCTGCCACAATTGTATGCTCAGGAAATGCAGAAGCAATGCTTGAAACAAAACAACCCAAAAAAAACCCAACCTGCTGGATCTTTCTGGCTGGTTTACAAAGTTCCAAATGTCTCTGAAATGACTCATTGCAAACCAGGTCAGAGTAGGACACTTGGTGCCCTCCTGAAGTTCATTTGCCAGGGATGGGAATGCTGGACTGGTCTTGTCAGTTTGGATTCCCTTCAGAGACAAATCCTTGAGCCCCTTAATTCTTCCTCCAGGGAAGCAGGGCCTGGCAGTGCTATCTGCTTGTTTACACTGCTGGTGTTAACTGCTTCCTCTCAACTTGCCTCTGCATTCTATCTCCGCTACAGCTGGAGTTAAACCAAACACTGAACAGACAGCCCTAGTCATAACATTTAGGCACTTACCTTCACTAGTGACTAATCCCACCTGGAATCTTTTCCAGCTGCAACTTGGAGTAACCTGAGCACCTGGCAACTTTGGGATGCCAATACCAAAGACTTGGACAGTTCATCCCAGTGCAAGACCTTGCCCTTGCATCTTAGCTGCAAGACCCTGCCCTTGCATCTTAGCTGTTAAGAATTCAACCTTGTGATGTGCTGAGCGTATTTCTTTTTAATGACCCCACTTTGGTAGGAGCTCAGATCTTAAAGAAGCCACAGAAACCTCAGTGGTGACCTCTTGAATTATTGATGTTGCCACTTAGTAAGGTATATGTGTGCAGGGTGGATCCTCCTTTGTTTGTCCAAAGGTTTGACATGAATACGATAAAAGAGGAGTCTGAGAAAAGGCAGAAAAAATCAAGGTGCTTGGAACAAAATCACACACATGAGGCACAGAGCCCTGTCCATGGCCTGCTTGGTGTCTGTGTGCAAGTAGTCTTCCTCTGCAATAACTGTTGCTCAGAAGGTTCCTAGAGCTGGAGAATAGTAGCAGAGGTCTTCAGTGTCAGTGCAGAGAAAAAGTCTTCCATAGCTTTGACTGTGGCTTCTGTCTGAACAACCTGGCCTCTTTTGAAGCAGACAGAACTGCTTCCCATCACAACATGCCTTGATCTGGCATTCAGGGAGTATGGTTAAAAGAGTGATTAAAAGTCCTTTAGCTACAAAGTGAGGCTACTTATCTTTGACAAAAGGCACTGCTGGGGACTTCTGTCCCTAAAGAGGTCACCACAGGAATCAAAATGGAGAATGAACAGGTCTTCTGCACAAGGCACACTTAACATGTTGCCATAGAAACCAATTACTTACTTCAGGCATACACAATTCTTCCAGCCCCCAGTGAATTCCAGTAATGGGTTTGTTATATCACACTTGGTTGGTGTCATCTGTCACACAGACACTCCTATAAATGAACCAGCCTTTGATTCAAAACTCTCACTAGCTAGACCCAATAGAAGAAAGGTCTCCTTTTGGGTCTGGTGGTTATCAGCAGGTCACTGTTCTACCCTGCTTTGCGTGCTAATGCCTTCCTTTCATGCAAACATCTTCTTTGGTGGAGGAGAACATTTGTTTTCATTTCCTGATATTCCAGTTTATTAAAAACGTGCTCTTAATCTCTCCCATCCTTGAGTGCATATGCTGTCAGGAGAAAGGTTGAGATATTTTGGGCCCCATTTCCCCCATATGATGCTTGAACTTTAAGCCACATTAATGTGACTGCAATATCGGATGCGATCGCTGTGGTAATTTCTCCTTTTGTTTGGGTCAGAGTTTTGATTTATGTTAGCTGACCTGAAGGCTCATTTTAGGTTCCATGACTATAAACTATGGTGGTTTGTTGTTTTTTTTTAATTAGAAAAAGATGGATGGGTAAGTAGGTAGAAGAGGCTTCAGTTGATGCACAAGACTCCGTGCAAACGTTGCCTGCAGGTAGAGGAATAGACCCTAAAAGGTGGGATTGATTTTCATTCATAATGTCACATTGGAATTTGGTGTACTGCAGCTGGTGAGCATAGCCATCCCAAGCACAAATCCAGGCTGGGTGGGGAATGGCTGAGAGCAGCCCTGAGGAAAAGGACCTGGGGGTCTGGGGTGATAAAAAGCTCAACATGAGCCTGCAGTGTGAGTGCAGCCTAGACAACAACCGTGTCCTGGGCTGCAGCAAGAGCAGTGTGGGCAGCAGGGCAAGGGAGGGGATTCTGCCCCTTTGCTCTGCTCTCCTCAGACCTCATCTGGGGTACTGTGTGCAGTTCTGGAGCCCTCAACACAAGAAGGACATGGAACTGTTAGAGTGAGTCCAGAGGAGGGCCGCAAAGATGCTCAGAGTGCTGCAGCAGCTCTGCTCTGAGGACAGGCTGAGAGAGTTGGGGCTCTGCAGCCTGGAGAAGAGAAGGCTTTGAGGAGACCTTGTAGTGGCTTTCCAGTATCTGAAGGGGGCTACAGGAAGGCTGGGGAGGGACTATTTGCAAAGTCCTGTAGTGACAGGAGAAGGGGTAATGGGTTTAATCTGGAAGAGGGGAGATTCAAACTGAATGTTGGGAAGAGGTTGTTTACAGTGAGGGTGGTGAGACAGTGGAGTGGGTTGCCCAGGGAGATTGTGGCTGCACCCTCCCTGGAGGTGTTCAAGGCCAAGTTGGATGAGGCCTTGAGCAACCTGTTCTAGTGGAAGGTGTCCCTGCCATAGGCAGGGTTGGAACTGGATGATCTTTGAAGTCCCAACCTAAACCATTCTATGGTTCTATAACTTCTTCCTTAAGAATAATTAAGAATGTTTTCCCTTAAGAATAGGATAAAGGAGAGAACTTGTTCTCATTACATATATCTTTTCTTACAGTGACAGAAGTCAACAGACAAAACATAGGCTGTTTACATGGCAGTCAGGACTTAAACTGTGCCAGTGTGGAATTTTCACTAAGCATTTTTAAATGTAGAAAATCAAGTCCTGAGTTTGTAGTGTTTTATATGGAACAAATGATGTGCAGGCAACTGGCAGTGAATAAATTACTTCTAGACCACAAGTCATCAACAGTGCAAGAATTAAGATAGGTTGCTTCTAGCTGCAGAGGTACTCAGGATCTGAACAGAATTAAGGGATTCAGTGAAAGCTGGAGTAAAAGAAAACTGTGAAAGAAACAGTAGGAAGTTTATGATTTTATGATTCTGTCATTTCCTTGCATTCCTAAAGGGTTTTTCCTCAATGCAGGACACCTTCTACCTCCACCTTATCTGAGATGGAATGGAGATGGCAGGGGGTTGGAGCTGGATGATCCTTGAGGTCCCTTCCAATCTAAAGCATTCTATTCTGTGATTCTATGTGTGACCTTGTTGGAGGTGAGGGATAAGGGATAATCTGCAAGAGACAAGGAATACACCTTAACTTAGCGATACATTACGTTCTGTTGTGACACTGTCATTCACCCAGATGTCTTTAGCTTCCTTTTCTGGTCTCCTAAAAGTTTCTCTTCTTACAAATTTCCTATCATGGTCCTGGGTAAATCCTCTTTCAGTGGTCTTGGTGACCCAGGAGAGCGTGCTGGCTCAGAGAGAGCACAAACTGGATGGGTGGAGCACTCACTGGATAAGGAATTGGCTGGATGGTGGCATGCAGAGAGTGGTGATCAATGGCACAATGTCCACCTGGCGACCGGTGCCAAGTGCTGTTCCTCAGGGGTCAGTGCTGGGACCAGTGCTCTGTAACATCTTTGTCAGTGATATGGACAGAGGAATTGAGTGCACCCTCAGCAAGTTTGCAGATGACACCAAGCTGTGTGGCACAGCTGACTTGCTGGAGGGCAGGGATGCCATCCAGAGGGACCTGGACAGGCTGGAGAGGTGGGCCCAGGCCAACCTCATGACGTTTAACAAGGCCAAGTGTAAGGTCCTGCACCTGGGTCGGTGCAATCCCAGGCACAGATACAGGCTGGGTGGTGAATGGCTGAGAGCAGCCCTGAGGAGAAGGACCTGGGGGTCTGGGTTGACGAAAAGCTCAACATGAGCCTGCAGTGTGCACATGCAGCCCAGACAGCAACCCTGTGCTGGGCTGCAGCAAGAGCAGTGTGGGCAGCAGGGCAAGGGAGGGGATTCTCCCCCTTTACTCTGCTCTCCTCAGACCCCACCTGGAGTACTGTGTGCAGTTCTGGAGCCCCCAGCACAAGAAGGACATGGAACTGCTGGAGCCAGTCCAGAGGAGAGCCACGAAGATGCTCAGAGGGCTGCAGCAGCTCTGCTATGAGGACAGGCTGAGAGAGTTGGGGCTCTGCAGCCTGGAGAAGAGAAGGCTTCGAGGAGACCTTAGAGTGGCTTTGCAGTATCTGAAGGGAGCCTACAGGAAGGCTGGGGAGGGACTATTGACAAGGTCTGGTAATGTCAGGACGAGGGGGAATGGGTTTAAGCTGGCAGAGGGGAGATTTAGACTGGATGTTAGGAGGAAGTTCTTTACAGTGAGGGTGGTGAGACACTGGCACAGGTTGCCCAGGGAGGTTGTGGATGCTTCCTCTCTGGAGGCATTTAAGGTCAGGCTGGATGAGGCCTTGAGCAGCCTGCTCTAGTGGGAGGTGTCCCTGCCTATGGCAGGGGGTTGGAGCTGGATGATCCTTGAGGTCCCTTCCAACCTAAACCGTTCTATGATTCTATGATTCTATGATCTCAGTTTGTAGATGGAGCTCTATCACCACCTGCTTTCACATCTACCTGAAATCTTGTTTCATGATGTGTCCCACATGAGTGATCTTAATTAGACATCTCTTCATTTGATTCTGACATCTCTTCATTTGATTCTGACATCTCTTCATTTGATTCCTCTTGTGCCCTGTTGAAAAGGAATCTGTGTTTCTTCTCCAAGTGAACGGGACAGCGCCCAAGAAAAACCCGACTGTCACACAGTGGAAATAACTTCAACCCCCTCGATAGAGAAAAGCTGTCATTTATCTCAGACCATTAATTAGCATTTCTCTTGGAACAGTTTTGCTCATTTCAAAAATGTTGTCAGCTTGTGGCATAAATACCTCAGCAATTCAAGGCTTAGCCACAATCAGTAATTGGATGGGTCAGACTGGAAGAGAAAGAACAGCAGAGAAGGCTGCAAAAAGCAGAGGCAGGGATTCAGTCAGATTCCTTTCAAGTCAGTGGTGAGTCAGTGCTTGAAGAGATGATCTGGTGACATACATGACATCTTTAAAATAAGGTGTACAACTGCAGTTCAGATGTGCTGGGGCAAAGCTCCTGTGCAATTTGTGATAAGAGTGGCAGGCAGATGTCATCAGGTGTTACTTGTTGTGCTAGTTTGAGCCTAGCTAGCATGTTTTGGTGAGAAGAACTAGATGATAGGCTGTAAAATGAAAACAATGGTGAGGTCTACTTCCCTCACAGCCTTGCTGGGATGTGTAAAGAAAGAAAGGCAAAACAAAGATTAGGTCACTTGCTTCTTCTCTTTGCTGGGGAGCTTTGCCTGCTGGGGAGAGCTGAGGCTTCTGGCTGGACTCCATCTTGCTTTCTAACCTCACCCTCCTTTTTGCTTTTGTGTCTGTTTCACCTTTGCTTAATCCTCTTGGCCGAACCTCCATTCTGCCTTGGGATTGGGGTAAGGTTGAGAGGGGTAGGGGTAAGGTGAGGGGGGCTGAGAGCCCCTCCTGGGGACTCAGGTTTCTGGGAGGGGAATTGTGTTTGTATTGTCTTTTTTACCTTGTATATTTCTGTCTATAACTGTATATACTGTAAATATCTGCTTGTATATTGTGCCAGCTGTAAATATAAGCTTCATTCACATTTCCAGAGCTGACTGAGTCTAATCTGGGTGATTTCTGAAGTGTGGGGGTCAGGGGATACCCAAACCATCACACTTGTAAACGGCTACACCCTGCCTTCCTTTATTTTAGTTCACAGAAGAAGCTGCTGTGTCAAATTGCTGATGTGAGAAGCCCAGTGCTTTCTCACCCTTGCCATAGTGGCATTTCATGGATTGATTCAGAGGCCTCTGTAAAGTGTGTCTAGAACATCAGAATCCTTTTGGATTAATGTGCTGCGAAACGGTATTGTCTTGTTCCCTATTAAGTTACCATACAGATTCCTCTGTGTTGCTTTAAAGCTTCAGTTCTCCAACCCATGGAGAAAGTGACCTCTGTATGTATTCAATTCATGTGGAGGTCTCTTCCAAACTGGCTGATTCTATGATTCTATCTGGAATCTGCAAGGATATGACCTATAAAGACTGTTAGAATAGAGTAGAATAGAATCAATCAGGTTGGAAGAGACCTCCAAGATCATCCAGTCCAACCTAGCACCCAGCCCTGTCCACTCAACTAGACCATGGCACTAAGTGCCTCATCCAGGCTTTTCCTGAACACCCCCAGGGATGGTGACTCCACCACCTCCCTGGAGGTTCTTACTATTACTATTACTATGGTGAGGCACTTAGTGCCATGGTCTAGTTGACTGGATAGGGCTGGGTGCTAGGTTGTACTGGATGATCTTGGGGGTCTCTTCCAGCCTGGTTGATTCTATGATTCTATTACTATTGTTTTCTAATGTCTACTACCACAGTGCAGATTGATTAAGCACACACATATTCATTTCAGTGTAGCTGCTGCCCAAGCTGACAGACTCATTTTGACACTTGTAATCACAAAGGCTTGTGTTGGATGAATGTTTTATTATTTGATTTTCTGCCATCCACTTCCCAGATCTGTTGTAGCAGCAACACATGGTCTTAATGATATTCCCTAAGGTTAAGTAAGCACTAAAGCCAACACAGTGGAGTGAAACAGGGGATGCTGTACTGCAGAACGAAGAGCTGCTTTGCATTTAGGTCCATGGCATTTGCTTCAGACCCTGTATTCTCTTCCCTACTCGACCTGAATTGTTCCATTTAGCTGCAAAACACTTCACCTTTTTGTGCTGCTCTTTCCTCATCTGTGAAATGGCAACAGGACCCATACATATGTGCTGAAGATCGCTAGATGGATCTTGCAAAGTACTTCCAGATTGTTGATTGGAAGGCACACAAGATTATATTAGTTGCCTAAATTCTGTATTGATGTGGCAAATTGCAATCTCTTTACAGAAGACATTCAGATGTGTTTAAGTGTATCATCATAACTGACCAGCAGAATCACTACCCAGAAACAAGACAGTTCACAGAATTGCAGAATCACAGAATCAACCAGGTTGGAAGAGACCTCCAAGATCATCCACTCCAACCTAGCACCCAGCCCTAGCCAGTCAACCAGACCATGGCACTAAGTGCCTCATCCAGGCTTTTCTTGAACACCTCCAGGGATGGTGACTCCACCACCTCCCTGGGCAGCCCATTCCAATGCCAATCACTCTCTCTGCCAACAACTTCCTCCTAACATCCAGCCTAGACCTCCCCCGGCACAACTTGAGTCTGTGTCCCCTTGTTCTGTTGCTGGTTGCCTGGCAGAAGAGATCAACCCCACCTGGCTACAACCTCTCTTCAGGTAGTTGTAGACAGCAATGAGGTCACCCCTGAGTCTCCTCCAGGCTAAACACCCCCAGCTCTCTCAGCCTCTCCTCACAGGGCTGTGCTCCAGGCCCCTCACCAGCTTTGTTGGCCTTCTCTGGACACCCTCCCATATCTCAACATCTCTCTTGAATTGAGGAGCCCAGAACTGGACACAGTAGTCCAGGTGTGGCCTGACCAGTGCTGAGTACAGGGGCAGAATAACCTCCCTTGTCCTACTGGCCACACTATTCCTGATCCAGGCCAGGATGCCATTGGCTCTCCTGCCCACCTGGGCACACTGCTGGCTCATCTTCAGCTACTCTCTGCCAGTACCTCCAAGTCTCTTTCTGCCTGGCTGCTCTCCAGCCACTCTGTCCTCAGCCTGTAGTGCTGCTTGGGGTTGTTGTGGCCAAAGTGTAAAACCCTGCATTTAGCCTTGTTCAGTCTCATCCCATTGGCCTCTACCCACCCATCCAGCCTGTCCAGGTCCCTCTGCAGGGCTCTCCTAACTTCCAACAGATCAACACCTGCTCCTAGCTTGGTGTCATCTGCAAACTTACTGATGATGTACTCAATCCCCTGGTCCAGATCATCAGTAAAGATATTGAACAGGACTGGGTCCAGCACAGTTCAGTAGTCAAATGATGCACACAAGGTTAGCAATATGCAGAGATTTTTCCCAGCCTGTTGCACAAAGATGAACTCAGTCTCTCCTTACTGCTGTTTCCCTGTGTCAGGTGTGGTTTTTGAAGCCTATCTAGACCATTCACCTCACACCTGATCTTAATTTGCAGCAAAGTATTACTGCCAAACCTGCATGATCACTTCCAGACAGGAAAACCAAGGGGGTTGCAACTCCTCTAAGGAAGAAAGAAGTGAAAGCATTCCAGCCTCTGTTGTGACTATCAGGTTGTGACTATGTCTTATAATCTCCCTTTTCCCTTTTATGTCTTCTCCATAAGACAGTACCTATAGTATTTGTTATCTTTCCTATCTGTTTCAAGATTGGAAATCAATGCAAAGGGTTATGGCTAAACTAAATATCTGATTACTAAGCAACTGTTGTCAGAGGAATTCATCAGATCAGTTGCACACTAATTTTAAAAGAAAGCCTTCTTTATGTGTTTAATAACACAACAGAATTTTCATACCAAGGGAGAGCCTTTTCCCACTGTTGGATAGGGAATCCTGGACACTCACTTCCACTTCTTGTTTCTCAACAGTTTAATTCCTGCAGCCTTTGTTTTGATGCAGTCAAAACAGCCATCCCTAGCAACAAAAGCTACACTAAACTTAAGGGAAAGATATCACAGTATCACAGTATCTCAGTATCACCAAGGTTGGAAGAGACCTCACAGATCATCAAGTCCAACCCTTTACCACAGAGCTCAAGGCTAGACCATGGCACCAAGTGCCACGTCCAATCCTGCCTTGAACAGCTCCAGGGATGGCGACTCCACCACCTCCCTGGGCAGCCCATTCCAGTAGCCAATGACTCTCTCAGTGAAGAACTTTCTCCTCACCTCGAGCCTAAACTTCCCCTGGTGCAGCCTGAGGCTGTGTCCTCTCGTTCTGACGCTGGCCACCTGAGAGAAGAGAGCAACCTCCCCCTGGCCACAACCACCCCTCAGGTAGTTGTAGACAGCAATAAGGACTCCCCTGAGCCTCCTCTTCTCCAGGCTAAACAACCCCAGCTCCCTCAGCCTCTGCTCATAGGGCTGTGCTCGAGGCCTCTCCCCAGCCTCGTTGCCCTTCTCTGGACACGCTCAAGCATCTCAATGTCCCTCTTAAACTGGGGGGCCCAGAACTGAACACAGTACTCGAGGTGTGGTCTAACCAGTGCAGAGTACAGGGGCAGAATGACCTCCCTGCTCCTGCTGACCACACCATTCCTGATGCAGGCCAGGATCCCACTGGCTCTCTTGGCCACCTGAGCACACTGCTGGTTCATGTTCAGGCGGGTATCAATCAGCACCCCCAGATCCCTCTCTGTCTGCCTGCTCTCCAGAGAGAGCGCCACCCAACTATCTAGGACTTCTTACATGGAGCAGAATGAAAGACCATTCTAAAGTAGGAAAATGGGATGCAAAATCAGGCTCTACAAATGTGCATTTCCCTATGTCTATTTTTTTGGATTTCTACTTCAGTTCTCAGAATCTGCAATGTAAAATCACAGGATCACAGCTCACAGGATGTTAGGGGTTTGGAAGGGACCCAAGGAGATCATCGAGTCCAACCCCCCTGCCAGAGCAGGACAATCCTATCTAACACAGATCACAGAGGAACACATCCAGACAGGCCTTGAAAGGCTCCAGAGAAGGGGACCCCACAACCTCTCTGGGGAGCCTGTTCCACTGCTCTGTGACCCTTACAGTAAAGAAGTTCCCCTTGTGTTGAGGCAGAACATCTTTCGCTGCAACTTGCATCCATTGCTCCTTGTCCTATCCCAGGGAGCAGTGAGCAGAGCCTGTCCCCTCTCTCCTGGCAGCCCTCAGATACTTATAAACATTTATCAAATCCCCTCTCAGTATTCTCCTCTCCAGACTAAACAGCCCCAGGTCCCTCAGCCTCTCCTCATAAGCCATGCCCTCCTGTCCCCTAATCATCCTCATAGCCCTCTGCTGGACCCTCTCCAGCAGGGAGCCCAAAACTGAACACAGCATGTAAGATGAGGTCTCAGCAGAGCAGAGTAGAGGGGGAGGAGAACCTCCCTTGATCTGCTGGACACACTCCTCCTAATACACCCCAGGATCCCATTGGCCTTCTTGGCCAGAAGGGCACACTGCTGTGCCATGGGTAACTGTTATCCACCAGAGGATAAAATGAGGCTGTGCTAATCCTATCCTGTGCAAGTCTCAAAAGGCATTTGTTAAAACAGTTCCATAAAGTTTCATTGATATATAATTTCTCTTCTTTATTTTCACACCACAAAACCTTTCTTAATCTTAATGCACAGTCCCTCTCTCAGCACATACTCTCTCACTTTCAGCCAGTCTTCACATGTCTGACACTACCCTTAGGCCAAACCTCAGTTCTTGCTTACCTCTCCTCTCGTGCAGGGCATTGCATCCGAATACCTGGAAGTGCACATGGAGCCCTCTTCGATGAGATCATCCTGAAGTCCAAAAGTTGCTGTGCAATTGACAGAGAAATACTTGTAGGGCCTCCAGGTCTGACCATAATCCTGGGATCTTTCCAACACCATTGCAGCTGGGCGAGGTGACTTGAACACAGCAATGACGTGGGTCAGGTAGAATTCTGTTTCAAAGTCCAGTCTGATTTCTTCCCTGTGTACCCCTTGGGCAGACTGCCACCAGGAGACAGGGTTTGCAAAGAAATCGTCTGTCATGTCAGCAGGGAGATGGGAGTTGTCAGGCTGGTTGGCATTGCATTTGGTGCAGTGAGGCTGCCCACAGCCATGGGAGGCCTGATGGAGGAGACTGTGGTCAGGGTAGAAGCAGTACAGTTCTGTACTGTTCTGGCCACACGTGGTGAGAGTGACTGGTGTCCTCCCTGTCGCCAGGTTTCCCACTGGAGGGTTGCAAGAACGACCGTTACAGCGAAGGACTTGTAGCCTCATGGGATCTGAAAGACAGTCAAAAGAAACATAACCAAGTAGAATTTCTCAAATAGTTCTCAGGCTGTAACACAGGCAACCAAGCAAATGTTTGGAGACCTCATCTGGGGATTGATGCTGAAGATAGCTCCTTCTAAGGAAAGCTACTTTATCTTTTTACACCAAGTTTGAAGGGAGTTTCTCAATAGATCTAGTCCTTGGTTTTGATGCCTAACTCAGAAACTGGGGTCTCAGAAAACTCCTGCTCAAGGTGCCTCATTTTGATTTCTGTTCAAAATGCAGTTGTGTTGATCTAACAAGCTGTATGCTTAACCATAGAAATCCTGTGCTTGCTTACTTTCTCTGTGTCTATTCAATGAATCTATTTTCACTGTTATCAGAAAGCAAAGTCACTGTAGATACATAAAGAAAGGAGACTATTCCCTCCTCCCCCAGCCAACAACAGGCACTGACTGCACATACAAACACATAAGGGAAGTGTGTAGTTTAACAGTTCTAGAGTTATGCATTACTGGCATCACTGAAGGATGTTGAGTTACTACTGCTCCTGGTGAGATCAGCTGGAGTTGTTGATACTTAGCAGACAACCAGCAACAGAACAAGGGGACACAGTCTCAAGTTGTGCCAAGGGAAGCATAGGCTGGATGTTAGGAGGAAGTTCTTCACAGAGAGAGTGATTGGCATTGGAATGGGCTGCCCAGGGAGGTGGTGGAGTCACCATCCCTGGAGGTGTTCATGCAAAGCCTGGATGAGGCACTTAGTGCCATGGTCTGGTTGATTGGCTAGGGCTGGGTGCTAGGTTGGAATGGATGATCTTGGGGGTCTCTTCCAACCTGGTTGATTCTATTCTATTCTATTCTATTCTATTCTATTCTATTCTATTCTATTCTATTCTATTCTATTCTGTTCTATTCTATTCTATTCTATTCTGTTCTGTTCTGTTCTGTTCTGTTCTGTTCTTTTCTATTCTATTCTATTCTATTCTACTCTATTCTATTCTATCAAGTCTCTTTTGTTTAAGTACCTTGACGTGGATGTAGGTGGCTATGTTCTGTCTGCCAAGTTTGAAGAAATTTTGGCATCTTCAGTGCACATATTAAGAAAAAAGTAGGGATAACTACAAACTCTTGCTGTTGTTTGGAAATCAGTAGTGTCTTGTGACACTGGAATTAAAGGTCAGTCCCAAAACCCTCTTGCCATACCAGTGAGACTGTTTTCTGATAACATACTCTGCCCTCTTTGCAACGCAGCAGTCTAGAAGGAGTTAAAGGCTATCCTTGCAAGGTTATAAATCTAATCCAAGAGGTCACAAGTCAGATGACTTGATGTAGTCCTACAGGAAATGACCTTTCCAATGAAACATAGGGTGACCATAAAACCTGGGTAATCTAGGAGCAGTTCAGAGGTCAGCTATTAGGTCAACATTGTAGGTCAAGTTTTAAAATCCCTTCTTGGTTTATAGTCACCCTTAACTCAGTCAAAATTAGCTTTAGAATCAAATCAGGTCAAAGAAAATACATTCTAACTCAGCCTCATTTAAAAAAAACACTCAAATTGTAAAGACAGTTGGATGAAACCAGTGTCTCTATTTTCAGAAGGAATATTTAAGGTGAAGAAATGTGTCCAGAGTGCACAGGTTTGCCTCTTGGGTTACTTCTGTCCTTAGCTACTTTGTGATATTTCTGCATGGGCCAGAAGAGAGAGGTCAGAGATGGGCACTGTTTTGGAAACCACCTCATGCATTCTGCTTCCCAGGATTAGGACACCAAATGAAGTTGCTGCATGTCCATTGGGTGCCATTGGGTGAATCCCAAGATGTGTGCCATTTTAGCTGACATTCAGCATAAGGTAGTCTTAAACTTCAGATAGCAAGGAAGCAGATCATCCCAAATTGCTCTTGACTACTCTTAGAAACAGGTAGAAGCCACCTTCAAGGGAACTTGGGCTTAATGTGTGTTTGCCTCACAGACATTGTAAGCAGCAGCCTCTGGAAAGAAAACCCCAACAAAACAAAGCACAGTAGGTTTCCTCCTGCTGGAGGCTGCCTTCCACTAGTGACTGGAATGGGCTGTCCAAGAGTTTTTTCAGTACCCCAGTGAATTCCTGGGTGACTGGAAGAGCTTAAGAGGCAGCAGTGCCTGCATTGCATATCCACCAAGTAGTCCTTGGATCTAAGAAATGAAAGCTGCCCCTCCTCAGTTCCACCACCACTTCCTGTGCCACCCAGAGGCGAATTTTCATGAGAGGAGAAGCTGCAGAAGCCAGCTGGGAAGGAGAAAAGATGAGGATGTTTAGCTCTCTCAGTTCTGTTCTTTGCTCCTTAAAGTCCACTGAGCAGGTGGTTCTCAGCACCACTGGCGATCCTTCACCAAGCCCTCACACTGTCACCCTTGCTGCTTGATGACCATTTTGATGTATTTTCTTTCTGATTATGAACATCTACTGCACTTACAGGGGAAACAGAGATTTTATCTGAGAGGTTCCTTGCAATTGCTTGGAGCCTCTTGTCCTCAGAAAGGACTCAAGTTTTCACAAAAGTTGTTTTGAGCTTCCTAATTTTAATAGAGCATCTGAAAATCCAAATGTTTGCCTGCTCTGGAGGGTGAATTTCACTGAGTCAGGCAGAATTCTTGAAATAAAGATAAATCTAACCTTGCAGGTCAGCAGAAATATAATGAGCTACAACTTCATACCTCAGGAATGTCTTTGCAAATGGCATTTAGGTTTATTCTCACAGGCTCACAGGATGTCAGGGGTTGGAAGGGACCCAAGGAGATCATCGAGTCCAACCCCCCTGCCAGAGCAGGACAATACTATCTAACACAGATCACAGAGGACCACATCCAGACAGGCCTTGAAAGTCTCCAGAGAAGGAGACTCCACAACCCCTCTGGGGAGCCTGTTCCACTGCTCTGTGACCCTTACAGTAAAGAAGTTCCCCTTGTGTTGAGGCAGAACATCTTTCGCTGCAACTTGCATCCATTGCTCCTTGTCCTATCCCAGGGAGCAGTGAGCAGAGCCTGTCCCCCCTCTCCTGGCAGCCCTCAGATACTTATAAACATTTATCAAATCCCCTCTCAGTCTTCTCTTCTGCAGACTAAACAGCCCCAGGTCCCTCAGCCTCTCCTCATTAGCCATGCCCTCCAGTCCCCTAATCATCCTCATAGCCCTCTGCTGGACCCTCTCCAGCAGATCCCTGTCTCTCTTTTACTGAAGACAGTATTCAAACTGAACACAGTATTCAAGATAAGGCCTCACCAGGGCAGACTAGAGGGGGAGGAGAACCTCCCTTGATCTGCTGGACACACTCTTCCTAATACACCCCAGGATCCCCTTGGCCTTCTTGGCCAGAAGGGCACATTGCTGTGCCATGGGTAACTGTTATCCACCAGGACCCCCAGTCTCTCTCCACAGGACTGCTTTCCAGCAGATCACCTCCCAGCCTGTACTGGTGCAGTTTGTTATTCCTCCCCAGATGCAGGACTCTGCACTTGTCCTTGTTGAACCTCATCTGGTTCCTCTGTGCCCAGCTCTCAGTCTGTCCAGGTCTCTCTGGATGGCCACACAGCCTTCAGCTGTATCAGCTAAGCCTCCAAGTCAAACTGTTCTCCTAGCCAAATTGTTCGTTGACGATGCCTGGAGACAGGCAAAGCACAGCAGTTTCTGTGTTTTAAGTGGCTTGCACATGACCTGATTTTGCCCAGTGCTGCAGAAAGGTGTCACCTTTGCCTCCAGAGAATTTAAGTGGGGCTGGTCTTAAAACTCACCCTTGAATAAGCATTACCTCCAAGAGTCACATTGGTTAGTTTGATTAAGAACAGGCCCATGTTTCAAATGCTGTTGGATCATGGATAAATATAGCAAGTAATTAAAAGAAAGTCCATCTCTCTTTGCAGAATCACTCCACCAAAGCTTTCATAGGGGACATGGGAGAGAGTTCTAAACTTAAGGGCTTATAAAAGGGAAGCTTTGCAGAGAACAATGTGAGAAAGTGAAAAAGGAAATGTTTTTTAAGGGGAATAGCTGTGGTTTACTTTTGCCACAAATGGGCTGTTAGGCTTGTATTGACTTCTTTTGTCAGTTGTTTTTATCTGAACCTGGAAAAGCAAGAAATACATGCTTGTTCTCCTGAAAACCAGTCTCAAGGTTGCTCTGCTCTACCTGCTAATGCAACAACATCAATAAAGAGTGTTCTTGTCCAAACTGCTGTGTCATTAGGAAAATTAACAGAATGGAGTTTGAGAGAAGGAGAGAAAATGGAAAACCAAATCTGGAGTTGATAAAAGCTTTGCATTTAAAGAAATCAATTGGCACAATGTTGCTGGACCACAAGGTTAGTGCAACCTGTCCATCACACACTGATTCTGTGGAAACAACATGAAATGTTGGATCTGGACAGCGATGGAGAACCACTGCAGAAGAGAAACAGCAGCCAGGCGAAGAAACAACTTATCCTGACTGCCAGGAGGATCGCTGAATAATTCATGAGGAACTAAACAGTTTGATTGTGCATGGGCATTGCATGTCATTGTGAAGTTGATTAGCTTTTCCTCCATGGAGGCTGGATTGACTCCATCCACAGTATGATTAATTTATTTGTTTGTTTTCTGGTGCCTCAGAGTTGTGCCACAAAGTGGCAGGTCAATGGCACATGTTATAACAACGGCGTTAGATGGTGATTAGGGAATCATACAGTTCAAGACAGGTCATACTATTGATGTTCCTGGGGCACCAGCTCAGGCAGACATCTCTTACTCCAGAGACTTGTAGTGCAATGGAACATTGTAGAACAGGTTCAGGTTTTCATTTAGTTGGGTTTTTTACCACCCTTCATTGCATACCCAACAGAAAGAAGGTCATATGGCAGCTGAGGCAAAACATGCTGCTGTGACCGGAAAGATGCCTAAGATTTTCTGAGTGGTTTCAACTGGGATTTTTATTTCCCTTCCATATGCAAATTTATGATTTTGTAAATTCAAGTCTACTACAGACACAGAAGAGAGAATTTTGCAGTTCTGAGCAACATGTTAACACCAAAACCTTTGAGCATCTCCTGCTGTGTTTTTGATGGAGCAGTTTCAGTATGTGTGTCTAATGAGGATTTCAATTGTTCCCTGTCTGTCTAACTTCTTTCTTAATAACCAAAACCTTGTCAGTGTTCTTCTAAAGCTAACCACCTTGAGGATGTGAGTTGTTCAAGTTTTTATTAATCAGATCTGGAACTGGTCAGGCCACACCTTGAGTACTGTGTCCAGTTCTGGGCTCCTCAATTCAAGAGAGATGTTGAGGTGCTGGAACGTGTCCAGAGAAGGGCGACACAGCTGTTGAGGGGCCTGGAACACAAACCCTGTGAGGAGAGGCTGAGGGAGCTGGGGGTGTGCAGCCTGGAGAAGAGGCAGACCTCATTGCTGTCTACAACTACCTGAAGGGAGGTTGTAGCCAGGTGGGGGTTGATCTCTTCTCCCAGGCAACCAGCAACAGAACAAGGGGACACAGCCTCAAGTTGTGCTGGGGGAAGTATAGGCTGGATGTTAGGAGGAAGTTGTTGCCAGAGAGAGTGATTGGCATTGGAATGGGCTGCCCAGGGAGGTGGTGGAGTCTCTGTCCCTGGAGATGTTTAAGAAAAGCCTGGATGAGGCACTTAGTGCCATGGTCTAGTTGACTGGATAGGGCTGGGTGCTAGGTTGGACTGGATGATCTTGGAGGTCTCTTCCAACCTGGTTGATTCTATTCTATTCTATTCTATTTATGCCTTAGTGCTGTTTAGAACAGAAGTACTGTACACACCTTTGGTTTGCTGGGGCCAACATGAAGTTTCACAAGTCTTCATCCAGTTATGAGTAGCCTGATGTGTTTCTGCACTAAAGTAGCCTTGATAACTGTAGCTAATGAGTTAACCTTCATAAATACCCTGAGATGAAGTTCTGAAATCACACTGCCTCCATGTCCTGAAGTATGGACAGATGGATCTCACCCAAGTCTGGGCTTGCTTCTATTGTGGCCAGTAGCAGTCTGTCTGCATCCCTTATGGAGCAATGGTGGGCTCCAACAGTCACAGCTTCATTTGCTGATGATGAGCTGAATAACCCCAAACCAGAGGAGACTAGACCCTGCTGATAATCAGGCCCTGCAATTAATTTTACTAGAAAAGGCCATTTTTGACCCCTTTTTGAGGGTGGTGCCCTTGGGAGGCGAGGTGGCCCAGGTTCTGTTTCCTGGGATGCTGCTCTTCTGGGGAGGTTCAGTGCTGGCTGGGGTTGAAGCAAGAGCCCAAGCTATTGTCAGTCCCCTTAACTCTTCCAATATGCACAAGTCTGTTTGAGGGGAATAATGTCTCCACCTGCATAAAACTAGAGGAAGGATCACCCAAGTGTCACATCTCACAATTGAAAACTTAGGTCACTTCTCCAGCCTAAACACTAAGGGTTTTCCCCCTTGGCATTAGAATTAAAGATCTAAGGACCCAATCTTGACGAGCCTGGTTGTCTTCTTTGCACAGAAATGGCAGAAGGTAAATATTGTACTCCCCTCAAATATTATACTCCATGGACTCATCACACAACTGCTCCTTCGGCTTGTTTCACTTCCAACCAGAGGACTAATTATAGGGCTGAGAAGAGAGTTTACTGCACAGGCTAATAAAAGATGTCAAAACCATCCTTCCCTGCACACTTCTCTGCTCAGGAAAAGGCTGAGACCTCCAAAGAATTTTACACAGATTGGAAAACACTGTGTGAACTAACAACAGCCTGAGCGGTGCTGACCCTACCTGTAATAGGACTTGTAAAGATTCAAGGTTATTTGAAGTGATTCTAAAAAGAAGAAAGAAGGAAAGAAAGAAAGGAGGAAAGAAAGAAAGGAGGAAAGGAAGAAAGAAAGGAAGAAAGAAAGGAAGGAAGGAAGGAAGGAAGGAAGGAAGGAAGGAAGGAAGGAAGGAAGGAAGGAAGGAAGGAAG
>WAAF01010651.1:30966-43389 GCA_013400475.1 Tricholaema leucomelas
GAAAGAAAGAAAGAAAGAAAGAAAGAAAGAAAGAAAGAAAGAAAGAAAGAAAGAAAGAAAGAAAGAGAAAGAAAGGAAGGAAGGAAGGAAGGAAGGAAGGAAGGAAGGAAGGAAGGAAGGAAGGAAGGAAGGAAGGAAGGCAAAAAAATAAACACCAAACCTCAGATAACCTTATTCTTTCACAAGCTAATAGTTTGTGCAATCTTTTGACCAACCAATGTATATTAGTTTAAACTGGCACTGGATTCTTAGCATCATCACCCTCAATATCCAGTCATTTTGCTGTTATTCACTATCTTTTGACCAACCAATGTATATTTATTTCAACTGGCACTGGATTCTTAGCATCATCACCCTCAATATCCAGTCATTTTGCTGTTATTCACTATGTCCTACGCTGTTATTCTGAGCGTCTTTAGCTCCACACAGGGCACACTCTCCACCACACCCCCAGATTTGCTTTCCAAGTAGCCACCTATGGGCTGCATCTCCTTGAAAGAATCTTTTTCAGTTTGGGAACTGGACACACGGCAAATTTAGGCTAATTTGTCACAGGCAACTTTACAAGACCTTCCTGTGCTGGGTGTCAACATAAGTATTCTAAAGGGAGAGTCCTAACCTGAGAAACTAGTGGATGCCAAGGGAAGACAGTAAGAGGACTTAAGGCACCTTCTCTTCCCTCCACTCATTCCCTGTGGTAGCCAGACTTTTCCCCAAATGAGCCAGTGAATAATAGGACAGGACTGTAAATTTCTGAGCTATGTTCAGTTTTCAAGAAAATCTCTCTTGGAGCTTTGGAAATCTGATGTCTATTTCCTCAAAATCATCTAAGCTGGTGCCACCTGATCTGACCTTGACTTTCTTGGAGGTTTCAGGGTAGCTGAACACTTCAATCACTTTTAAATCACTGCACGAAGAGTGTTGTTCCTGTTCCAGTACTCTGGGCACTCAGATGAAATTTAAACCACTGATATGTTTTCCTGTACAGACAGCTCTCAAGCCAGTATCTCAAAGGAGAAGTCACCAAGAATGCTTTGTTATTTTGTCAGTAATTACTTTTATTTTTTTCTGAACTGATCTTTGTAATTCTTCCACTTTAAACTTAAAGATGTATTAAACCACACCAGGAAGAAAAGAAATCTGGGGCTTGCTTTCCCTTAAGGAATTTGTCTCCATCATAATCCAGGTATATCTAAGACCCTGTGTAAATACCACTACTGCTTTGTCATTCCTACATATCCTTATTTGAACACCCTCAATATACACACATGACTAATCAGCATCTCTTTCTCTCCTAATCTATTTTATCTCTAATGCTAACTTAATTTTGTCCACTGTATGTTAACTATTAAGTCAGGGAATACTCTGAATGAGCAGGCTGCCTTGGATAAACAGTAATGTCTAAACACTGTCTCTGACTTTTAATGATTCAATGTGAAGTTAACAGAGAATAATTCCAATTTCTATGGTGATGCTGCCCAAGGATGCTGTCATCTCACTCTTGTCCTGCTTAGGAGTGTTTCATCCTCAAAACAATTATCCAGCAGATTTCCATCTGCCTACCTCACTCTTCCTCTCTTAGTTTTCTTTTGTTCACAAAAATAATATGCTTCTTTCTGTTAAGGATGTATGAAACTCTGCATCCTATTACAAGTCTTTGGGAGGAGGCTGAGCTATAAAGAGTGTCTTGCAGGGAATGAGATGCATTTGTATACATCGACAAACTCAGATTCCATACAAAAATCCATTCTAAAATAAAGAGGTTGACATTCTATTTATTTTTTTTCCTAACAAACAAGTCTGTATTCTGTTCCCTTTTCCCTTGCTAAAGTTAGGATTGATTGTTTCACAACGGCAGTATTGATTTATCTTGCTTACCTGCTTCTCCATGGCCAGGAATAAGATATTCCAAGAACACAATCAGCATGATGCCTGTATGCTGCATGGCTGTCAGTAAAATATCTGTCCTCAGTGAAGCAAAAATGAGCTGCAGTAATCTACAGGTTTGGTGCTGGCATGGCTTTTCTGTGTTTTCTTTCTCTCTTTCTGCTCACCTTCCTCTCAGTGGAGGGGGTCAAGGCTGCTGTTTCGTTCTTCTTCTCCAGAGGTGTTCGGGTTTTTTTTTTCTTCTCAGGGTTCAGATGCCTTCTGGGTGTCACCCGTCCATTGCTTCCAATAAATAAATAAATAACCAGGATTTTCTGTGTCTTTACCCCTCTCCATGCAGCGGGCCGGGGACATTCACATCCCTGATGCAGTCCCTGGAACGCACCATCGAGGGCTGGTGCGAGGCGGAGAGCTAAGTCCTGTCCGGTCCTTTGCGGTTGTTGGGATGCTATTTCGAAACTTTCATTGCTGCTCCTTGCTTTTGGTGGAGCTCCGTTTTGGCTTTGCCTGGCTTCCCCCTGGCAACCTTCCCTGTCCCGTCCCCCGCCCCCCTACTAGCCCCTCCCGCAGCCTGCTGCTAACTGGGGTGGCGATGGGGTCCGGGCAGCGGGAGCCCTGCTTTGTTAGGAGGGCTACCCCAGGACCTCCTTTCCCTTTGCTCCCTGAAGCAGAAGGTCATAAGAAGAGCAGAGCTGGCTTTTCTCCCTGAGCGATGATGAGAAGCAAGTGCTTTCTTGGCTCCTCTCTCGTTTTATTTTCGTTTGTTTTATTTTCTTACGTTTCTCTCCTCCCTCCGCTGTCACGGAAGCCTCTTCTCCCCCACCTCCGAGGGACTGGCTTCACACAGCGAGCGCCGGGGGACAGGAGCGAAAAACAAGCCCAACGCTAGCCTGCCGATGCCCGTGGCTGGGCAGTCCCCTCCCGCCGTCCCCGCTGCTGGATGTGGGGCTGCGGCTGACGGGGAGGGGCTGCGGGCTGAGCTGCGGGGCTGGGGGTCAGTGCCCAGCGCCCTGGCGAGAGAGGAAAAAGGGGGAAGGGGAGGCTGGAGGATCCTGCCTCCCTTTTGCTACAGCACGGGTGAGGGCTGGCGTGTCTTTCCCGTCCGAGGACTTGCTCGTTATCAAGTTTTGTCTCTGCGTCCCTCTCAGCCTCTAGGGCATCTCTCAGTCCTAACCGGGCAGTTCTCCTCTCCGGTTCAGTCCTGTCTGGCTGCAAAGGGGATTATTAAAACACGGGTGGGATCTCCTGCCTCGGCTTTATATGTGCTATTTTCATTGATTATTTTTTTTGGAGGGGGGGGGGGCGGAGGACGAGGATGGGTCTGATCCGCACCTCCTTGTCTCCTAGGCTGGTCCTTGTTGCGCTCAGATGCAGGCGTTGGTTTCCAGCCGCATCTTCTCCCCCCAGGAGCCGGTGCCTGTGTGTCCGTCTGTGTGTCTGTCCGTCCGTGCGTGTGCGGGGCGGGGGCGGGCCGCAGCCCGGCCGGTGCCGGCTGTCCCTGCAGCACCCTCTGCCAGCCCTCCCGGCACATGACACTTGCCCCGCAGCGGAGCACTGCCCGGCGCTGCGGGGGCACGGACACGCCGCTGCCGGGGCACGGACCCGCCGCGGCAGCCACAAGGCAGCCACCAGGGCGGCTTCGGGACTTTCGGGTATGGTTCACAGGCTGCACAAACGGGCACACGCACCGGGCTTGTTCCGTAACCGCAGACATGAGCTGGGACGAGCCAGGCAGTGAGCCAACTTGTGACTTCCCAGGGAAGTCGAGCTGTCTGCCCTGGCACGGCTGACGCACTCGCCAGCCCACACTGGGCAGCATCATGAAGTCGGATTTGCTCAGTGAACTCCAGCGCAAAAGCTCCCAGAAACGCAAACGGGCTCCACCATGTAGTTATCAGAGGGTGAAAGTGCTCGACCCTCGGAACAATTTTAATTCAGGGAGTCACGTCCAAGCCCTGCCAGCTTGGTTCTCTTTTAATTCGGTTTTCACAGCAATATGATGCCACTAACTTCTGCTCGATGTCACAGAGGGAAGCAGGTCAATGAGAGTCCAAATGCAGACAAGGTTATTCCAGTGCCCAGCTCTGTGCAGGGTCAGAGGGATTTGGAGAATGCAGGTCATATAAAGAAAGCAAGGAAAGATTCATTTCCTTTTCAGGTGTTTATATAAGGCAGGGTTATTTAGCTAAGTTTTGGGGTAGAATTTTCAGACTTTGCCATTTCCTTCTGGTTTTGGTTTTGTTTGTTTGTTTGTTAGTCTAAGAAGAGAGCCCAAGAGAAAAAAAAAACCACAACATTATTTTTTTTTTCTTCTCCTTTTTGTCTTTGCCTTTTGTTTGGGAAAAAAAAAACCCTACTGTATAACTGCAAAACGAAATTCTCCTGCCATAAATGACAGTTAATATTCTTCAGAGGGTTTGAGTCTGCTGTGCACTCAGCCCCTCTGGGGCATTCTGAGTTCTTTCAACTCAAGCATCTTCTGTGGGAGCTGGGGATGTGCAGTATGTCCTGGAGCTAAAGGCAATGTGACATTAATGAGATGCTGTCATTTAATAATTGTGCTTTGTTGTCATTGTTTGTTGATTGTTGCCTTTGTGCCTTTTTCTGTTCCTAAGGTTTTAGGTTCATCTCTACCTGAAATGTTTCTCCTAGTTAATTTCACCAGGCTTAAACTGTGCAGTTGAGAAAATTCCCTGGTCACAGTTTGTGGCTCCATGGATATAATAAAGGACAAGAAGCTCCTATATAAACAACTCAAAATGGAGAGCAAAGTTCATGTTGCACTGCACATGGAAAACCAAAAGTATATTAATTTATTTAGTACTCTTAAGACTTTGTTTGTTATTGACTGTAAGGTATAAAAGTGACTTACAACTGAAAGCCTCATTTCTCCCTCCAGATTATTGTCTGTCTTGAGAAAAACACTACCTGTGCTAATGAATACAATTCCAGTGTAATGCTACCAACATCCATTCATGAGTGTGAACTACAAGGAGCTCACACTGGAGGGAGAAATCTTGCTGTTATCATTGACAGCTGCTGCTGTCTAGAAGACAAATTGATGAGATCTGAGGAGCAGCCCTTAGCTAAAGCTGTCAAACAGAGAATGCCCATCCTGGCTGAATGGTGTGTATGAACAGTGACGTAAAGGACAACAGCTAACTTCAGTTAGGAGATTCATGCTTCAGACCATGACTTTCCCTGGGACTTAGGGGGGAATCAGTTGATTTGGAAAGTGAATGTGTTTGCTCTAGTGGCTTAGCACAGCACCAGCTGATAAAGCACTCAGAGAATCAACAGTAAAACTGTGAATCATTTATTTGGGGGTGAGGAGAGAAGAGCCAATGGCATGGCACAGAGGGGGAAGGTGTGTCACCTGTGCCATGCCCTCTCTGCTGGACAGACCTCATTGCAAAAGCCAGAGGAGAGGCTGTCCTCTTTGAGATCACCCTGGACTGGTGGTACATCTGAATTGCTTAGAATCTTGCTCGCTTGTACCCTTTGTTCCCCATTCCTTGTACCTCTCCAGTTTGCCTTGCCTTTCCTCCTCTTATTTTCTCAGCAGCTATGACCAGCCTGAAGGAAATCTGTGGTGGCCTTCCTCTGTACCCTTTACCTGAAAACAGAGGTCGGAGGAAAGGAATACCCCATGCACCTGTGAGAACCCCTAATCTGACTGCTCAGGAGAAAAAGGTAACATGGGGTTTCACAGGGCCTCACTTCTCAGGCAATGCAGCTTGAGGCAGCAGATCTGATTGCCTCAAATGATCTTCTGAGTGTGCACCTGACTTTGTGGCAGAAGTGTCTCCTTTGTGTTAAAATTTCTGTGGGGAATGAGATCAAGTATTGGAAACTCTTCTGCTTGCTTGCTTTCTTCCTTCCCCAGCAATAAGCAGGTTGATATGAGGGAGATTTGCTGCGCAACTGCTTCTGTGACTTGAAGTGGCTAAATAAAAGGCATTAGACATCAATGCTGTCAATCCAGCATTGTCCCTGGGAGACAAAATTATGAATGCTGCTGCAAAAGCACTGCATATGTATGGGAGTGAAAGCTACCCCTCAAATACAATAAGCATCAAATGTGGTGAATCAGCATCATGGTGCAAGCTACACATCTGTATATTTGCATTAAAAAAATCCCAAGAGAATTGATATTACCCTATGAGGACAGACTGAAAGAGTTGGGGCTGTTCAGTCTGGAGAAGAGGAGGCTCCCAGGTAACCTCCTTGTGGCCTTCCAGTATCTGAAGGGGGCCTACAAAAATGCTGGGGAGGGACTTTTCAGGCTATCAGGGAGTGACAGGACTGGGGGGAATGGAGCGAAGCTGGAGATGGGTAGGTTCAGGCTGGACATGAGGAGGAAGTTGTTCAGCATGAGAGTGGTGAGAGCCTGGAATGGGTTGCCCAGGGAGGTGGTTGAGGGCCCATGACTGGAGGTGTTTAAGGCCAGGCTGGCTGAGGCTGTGGCCAGCCTGCTCTAGGGTAGGGTGTCCCTGGGCATGGCAGGGGGGTTGGAACTAGATGATCCTTGTGGTCCCTTCCAACCCTGACTGATTCAATGAGTCTATGATACCCAGTAGTGTGAGCACCCTGGATTTTAGACGAGCTTGTAAGAGAGTTGAGTTAATTATTTTCCTTCAGTTGTGTAATTCTTTTCCTGTCTCTTTTTGTTTGAATAGTCTGCATATGCACTAAAGTAATCATTGCACCATTTCATGTCAGAGATTGAAAAAAAAACAAACAACACAACAAAACAGCAGCAGAAAATAATGGTCAAAGGCTGGGGATCCTGAGGAATTTGTGTGGAAGAGGATAACGTGGGTTTCTTGGTTTGAAAGTCTGTGCTTCATCAGATGTAACATCACTTATAATGTGACATTCTGGTCAGAACATAGAAGTTCCTTCCCCACTAACAAGTTGCATGCAACTTCCTTGCCTTTGTGGGAGTTCCCCACTGGCATCAGCAGCCAAATTCTTTCAAATTCCACTTCCATGAGCTGAGGAGAGCCTAGGCAAAGAGTAGAAACAGGAACAGCTGTGAGATATCCAAAGAGGATTTACTTCAATGGTAAGAGCGTTCCTTCCTGAAACGTCCTATTTGTGCCTGGGCCAGCTCAGCAACATGGAAGTGTGGCTGCAAAGGGTGCAGAAGTGGGCTGTGGTGATAGCTCTGAAGATAAAGGAGTGAGGAGTGAGCTTCACTGCATGTCAGAACATTGGCTGTAGCCAGACGGAGTCGATCTCTTCTCCCAGGCAACAGCAACAGAACAAGGGGACACAATCTCAAGTTGTGCTGGGGGAGGTCTAGGCTGGATGTTAGGAGGAAGTTCTTCCCAGAGAGAGTGATTGGCATTGGAATGGGCTGCCCAGGGAGGTGGTGGAGTCACCGTCCCTGGAGGTGTTCAAGCAAAGCCTGGATGAGGCACTTAGTGCCATGGTCTGGTTGATTGGCTAGGGCTGGGTGCTAGGTTGGACTGGATGATCTTGGAGGTCTCTTCCAACCTGGCTGATTCTATGATTCTATAACTATTTTAAAAATCAGAATTTGCAAGAAATGCAGGTTCAGATGCTTGTTGCCATTGCAAAATGAGAATAAGAGAAGAACTAATGAAAGCTTTTACAGATAATCTCCGTTTTATTCCTAGCCTATGCTAAGTCTGCTATAGCATGAAGGAGTCCATGTTCCAAGACAGGAGGTGGTATCTCTCAAATGGCCTTACTAGGGAGAGAAAGATAATGACTGAGCCCTCACTCTCTATATGGAAACTGGAATAGTTTCTTGACTCTTTTAAGCATTGCAGGGAGATAGCAGTAAACTGGATTTTCTGACTTTGCTCTACTGTCTAGCATCCTGCCCTCATCACTCCTTCTTACCTACTGTATGTGCTAAGTCATGCTAGCTGGGTTTTTCATCAGACTGTTAAAGATTTAAAAGCTTCCTTTCTGATTTCTTTTATTCTTCATCCTCTGCCTTAAACTCTTAGCAGCATTGGAAACTCAGCTGGTATTTATTTTGTATCCCAAAGGTCAAATCTCTTTTTGTTTTTAAAGAGGTGTCCCATGCCTGGAAAAGCATGTAGACAGAAAGGCTGTCTGTCTGCAAGTTGCTTTTAATGTCTTGAGACAGCTTTCCAGGTTTTGTTGACAGTGTATAATGCTAAGCATGTTGCAAGCCTTGTCTTTACCTATGACACTGTGCTCATTTTCTAACTGAAACACTCAAAAGGAAGCTTTGACAGAAGTTAAGTTAAAAATGCATTGATGATTTCTTCGGGATTTCTCCCTCTCTTTTTACACCTCCATTCTGATTTTAGCCCTTCCTGCAATAATAGACCTTTGCACTGCTAATGTTTTATATTCTTGGGCCTCCTTCTGTGGTTATAATAGAAATCCTGTAAGTGAGATTTATAAAGTTCTGTGTGGTCTGGGACTTGCTAAGGAGATACACAATTCTTCCCATCACACCAGATTTAATCTCTTTGGATAAATCAAGCCATTTCTCAGAACTGATTCTGTTTATTTATTTCCTGAGTTCTCTTTCTTCAGCATTCTTTTTGCCTGGGGTCTGAATCACTCTGCCCTTTCCTAAAGTAGTCAGGCTCCATCATTTTAAGTGCTCCTATTAAGAGAGAGGTAGAGAGATGAGAGAATTCTGTTTCAGAATTTCTTATATTTAAAGTCAAGAGTGCTTTTTTTTTTAATGGCTAATGAACAGCTATTAATTCTTCTTCCAGCATGTCCATGAAGCTCCTTCCTGCTTTGACATTCATCCTGCAGCGAGACAGAAATCAAATGTCACCTTTGTTCAGTTAAGCTACACAGGGCATGGTCTTAGTCCTCTTTCATAGAATCAGGTCTCTATTGTCTGTGCATCCAAGGTGCCCTTCCCACCCTTCATGGAACATCCAAGTTCATGTTTCATTAATGTTTGCATCATCAAAATTCAGGCTTCTGATGTGTAACATCAATAGGAGAAGGCTTAGCCTGAGTGAATTGACTTGAAAAATCCAAACAGATTTTTCTTACTTGTATTTTTAGGGCAAAGAGAATTATTTGTCCATCACTTTCATTGTAGTACAGATAATATATTGATCAAAGACTGGGTGATCCTTGCTGGACTGGAAGCAAAACACTCAATCTGATAGTTCTCTGTAGTTCTCATAGGCAACCAAAATGCCAAATGTGGAAATGGCAACGCTTTCTTCTTGGTTTTGTTGTTGCAAGAGATGCAGGCAATTGTATTCCATAGAAATGTCTTAGCTCTAACCCACTGTGATAGTTGCATGTCTCAGACTGACTTTGAAAATCCCTGTATGGTTTTTCAAGCTATGAATATAGCCAGGAATTTTGTGTCTATTAATTGCAAGCCCTTTTAAAAATAACTGGAGGAGAATGAGGTGATATTTGAAGGTGGAACTTGCTTGTCACATAGATACATTTTACTCCTTGTAGTTCTCTGTGTGGAATGGCAAATCTAAATTACAGGGGTTTAGTGGGCTGCCCCTCAGCTAGTGTAAGTTGGTACAGCTTCACCGGTCTGAAAGGGTCTGACCTGTGTGTCTGTTCAATATCTGGTATGCCAAGAGGAACCCCTCAGTGTGGGGCACTTTTAGATTTAGAGATGGCATTTTTTCTTCCATGTATGCAAGGCCAATGTGCTCAGATGAAGGGGCTGGGGAGCACCAGCCATAAAAGCCAAACCACAGCTGTTGGGGTTTGAGCAGAACTGAAGTGAAAAGAACAGGCAGAGTAACTGAACAGACTTAGGTCATTCTGATAAGGAGGCACAGCTGCAGAAAAGTGGCCCTGGGAGGCTGGCAGAGAAGCTGCTATCTGTAGCTGAGCTGCAAGGGAGGAGGCTGATCAGCCCTGGGAACAAGCAATGTTGTGGCTAAGATGTTGCAAAGGGGGATTAAGGGGGGTAGTTGCTCAGGTCTGCCTCTGTGAGTGTGGACAGCCCCTTTCTGCTATGTAAGCCTATCAGAAGTACAGGGCACTCTACTGAACTCCACTCTATAGGTATCAGGCTTAGCTTCAATAAATGGATTGGCCTTTATGCATCACATTGGTGTAAGCCTCATGTCTCTCTCTCTCCCACACGGCCTAGAAGAGAGGCCAACTCTACACACAGCCATGCTGAATCATGGAATCATAGAATGGTTTAGGTTGGAAGAGACCTCAAAGATCATCCAGTCCCAACCCCTTGCCATAGGCAGAGACACCTCCCACTAGAACAGGCCAGTCAAGGCCTCATCCAACCTGGCCTTGAACACCTTCAGGGAAGGAGCATCCACAACCTCCCTGGGCAACCCTTTCCAGAGTTGATGAGAGTTGATGAAATGAAATGATGGGATTTGTTTCAGGACTTCTTACCAGAATGGATGGTTCTAGCTGCCTTTGTTCTAGATACTGGATACTTGCACCAGAGCCCACCCCTTCAACTTCTCCAAAAGAATATTACTTCCATAACTCTTTGAAGTGCCAACAACAGGTGTAGTGAGAAATCATAGAATCATAGAATCAACCGGGTTGGAAGACACCTCCAAGATCATCCAGTCCAACCTAGCACCCAGCCCTAGCCAATCAACCAGACCATGGCACTAAGTGCCTCAGCCAGGCTTTGCTTGAACACCTCCAGGGATGGTGACTCCACCACCTCCCTGGGCAGCCCATTCCAATGCCAGTCACTCTCTCTGTGAAGAACTCCCTTCTAACATCCAGCCTATGCTTACCCTGGCACAACTTGAGGCTGTGTCCCCTTGTTCTGTTGCTGCTTGCCTGGCAGAAGAGACCAACTCCCAAGGATAGTGTTGGACATCCTTCCTATATTTGGCCCTCTCCAAAACTGGGCTTTACTGGTTGCTTTGTAAATGGTTAACAGATTTGGAAACAACCTTAATCTTTTTTTGTCCTTTCCATAGCTATTAAAAATCAACCTAATGAAGATGTGAAATTCCCTGTGACTTGTGAACCTCTTCAATTAGAAGTCATTTGGATAGTGTTGTCGTTTCTCATGGAACTTATAAGATCTCTTAGCATCTTTGCATGAAATTGGCTTTTTCAAGACTACAGAACCTTTATTCTCATTATGGTTTTAATCAGATGGAGCATGGAATACAGAGACACGACTTAACAGGCTGTTACTGTTACTAAAGATAGTGTTTTTTATGGTTTCTCTCAGCCAAAAGGACATACTGTACTTTGCAAATCATGGGTGATGGCTTTGAAGGCAATAGAGAGTATAAGCCACGTAGTATCATCTGCAGAAGTTAATTTGGTGCCTGGTAATCACTTTGGCTAATTTGGAAGCGATACATGTAGCATCAATAAAATGTAAACCACCACCCTCTGCAATACATTAGGATGTTAAATGTAGTGGATCTGTAATAAAACTTATCCCAAGAACATGTTCCTCTGGAAGCATGTCACATACATAAGTCAAGGTCTAGTAATGCTAGGATGAGGGGGAATGGGTTTAAACTGGAAGAGGGGAGATTTAGACTGGATGTTAGGAGGAAGTTCTTTACAGGGAGGGTGGTAAGACACTGGCACAGGTTGCCCAGGGAGGTTGTGGATGCTTCCTCCCTGGAGGCGTTTAAGGCCAGGCTGGATGAGGCCTTGAGCAGCCTGCTCTAGTGGGAGGTGTCCCTGCCTATGGCAGGGGGTTGGAGCTGGATGATCCTTGAGGTCCCTTCCAACCTAAACCATTCTATGATTCTAAGTCAGGGCTAAGATCCCTTTTGTGAATGCAAAGTACAGTAGAGTCTTCAGTGTCTCTAAAGTTCATGGTCTAAGCATTTCTAAGCATTTCTACAGTCTGTGGCAATTGGCAACTTCACATCCTCTATATTATGCTGACCAACAACTGCAGACTCATCTGAGAGCTCAAGCCTAGCAGGCAACTTCAATCTGTCTCCAGCAGCTTCTATAGCTGCTATTCCAAAGGGCCATTGAGAACCCTAGGGGTCCTTGAAGCACCCTTCTCTCAGAAAGTCAACACCCAAAATGCAAGGTGCATTTAGATCCATTACAATGGCATGCCTTTGCCAATCACTCCCAGTTAAACTTATCTCTGCCTCCTACCTTGTCAATGCTTGAGATCTTCCTGTAATTCCAGAAGTAGTAATAGACTCCATTCCTTTGCAATTTGAAGGCATCAATGTACACTGAGCACCTGTGTCCCCACTAGAGCCCTATATTTCTGAATTTTCAAGATACCAGGACATCTAATATGGAGAGCAGCTAGGATGAGAGAGGTCTGGGAGTACTGGTAGATAGTAGCTGAACATGAGCCAGCAGTGTGCCCAGGTGGCCAAGAGAGCCAGTGGCATCCTGGCCTGGAGCAGGAACATTGTGGCCAGTAGGATAAGGGAGGTTATTCTTCCCCTGTACTCAGAACTGGTGAGGCCACACCTTGAGTACTGTGTCCAGTTCTGGGCTCCTCAATTCAAGAGAGATGTTGAGGTGCTGGAACGTGTCCAGAGAAGGGCAACAAGGCTGGTGAGGGGCCTGGAACACAAACCCTATGAGGAGAGG
>WAAF01010651.1:44520-78586 GCA_013400475.1 Tricholaema leucomelas
ACCCATTCCCCCTCGTCCTAACATTACTAGACCGTGTAAATAGTCCCTCCCCAGCTTTCCTGTAGGCTCCCTTCAAATACTGGAAGGCCACTATAAGGTCTCCTCGAAGCCTTCTCCTCTCCAGGCTGAAGAGCCCCAACTCTCTCAGCCTGTCCTCATAGCAGAGCTGCTGCAGCCCTCTGATCATCTTCGTGGCTCTCCTCTGGACCCGCTCCAGCAGTTCCATGTCCTTCTTGTATTGGGGGCTCCAGAACTGCACACAGTACTCCAGGAAGGTGGTTGAGACCCCATGCCTGGAGATGTTTAAGGCCAGGCTGAATGAGGCTGTGGCCAGCCTGCTCTAGGGTAGGGTGTCCCTGCCCATGGCAAGGGGGTTGGAACTAGATGATCCTTGTGGTCCCTTCCAACCCTGACTGATTCTATGATCATCTTTCCCCACCATTTTACTTGCCAATGTATGGGCATAATCTTGCCTGATATGCCTGACCTCCTTCCTTGGTAGAAATCCTCTGTACAGGATTTCTGGACAGCATTTTCCTTGGTAGTCAGTGCCCTCTAGCATTGTGAGAGGGAATTAGTGCCTTTAAAAATATCCAGGGTCTCTCCACACAGATTTCTGGGGGTGGAAAGGAGAGGGTGACTTGGGTACAGCAGGTGGAAACGCTTTGAAATGAAAGCAAGAACAGATCTCCCCCGGTGGGAGCTTGGCTTTTTTAATGATGTCTTCCTTGTGATAGGTTAGGTAGGCTTCCAGCTGAATCTGATTAAAGTTCAGGGCCACTCCTTTGCCTCCATTTTTCTTTTACCTCAGCTTTTGCCTCTCTTGGTTTTTTTTGGCAGCTGGCTTTGCGCAATGCCTTGCGTTATTTCCCTCCTGAAGTCCAAAAGAAGCTGGCACCAGAATTTGCTGAAGAGCTCAGGCTGTATGGCCATATTTATATGTACAGATTCTGCCCAGATATTGAGATGAGGTAAGGACTGCATGGTTCTCATTGTATTTGACTGCCATTTGCTCACTAGCTTTCAACTGTGGAACTGATCTTTAAGTAGTGGCATTGCTGTGTCCTAATTGACCTCTTGCAGAGCTTATGTCACAGCATATCAATGAAGTGCATCGTCTGAATAAAGTGAATGATCCATTTGTCATTAGACAGCAATGGTTTCATTTCCAGTGAGTGATGTTGCATGCTTTGGGATGCTCTTCTTTAAAGCTGTGTAACAGTGATGCTTCGTCTTCAGCTTTCATCATGCTCTCTGCCCTCGTGAGAGCCCGGTGGGGCTATCAGGGAGATGTTGTCAACTCTTGTGGATAGGCTCTGGCAATCTCTACGTTGGAAAGCTCAGAACCACTTGACAGAGGGAAAGGAATGAGCAAGGTTGTGTGCTTGGTGATGCCAGCTTTACCATGCAGAGATCCCAAATGCTCTGACCTATGACAGGTTCTGAGTTTCTGGTATCCAGTCATTATTCAGAGACCTCTGATGGCAGCCTAGACAGAAAGCTTGAAATTATAGCCCTGAGCTGTGGCAAGTCAAGCCTCAACCAAGAAGTAAGATCAGATGAGTCAATGGCTTGGAAACTGCTGTGAGTGTCTGGTTGTTTCCTGGTGTCATAGAGGTGGCTTTTTGAGCTTAAAAGAAAGTCAGTATATTCTTCCATTGCTGGAGCCTGTGTCTGACCCTGGGGTTTTAGTATGCTGTGCCTGTTATTCATGGAGCATCACTTCTTTCTAGGGCTGATGGGGCTAATGTCTGTGAAGTAGAGTGGTTTTAGACAGGGGCTGCCAAGGGCTAGCCACTGTTTTCAGACTGGTTCCTGTTTTGCAATCAGCAGGGGCCTGGTTAATGTCTACACAGAAATATGAATAAAGGAAGCAGCTAGAAAGCACTCTGATTTCCACAGACACCCATTCTGTGCTGTTCATGCTAGTCTGGAGTCAGCTTTTGTGGAATTTAGCTAAGGGTAAAGCAACTGGAAGACTACCTGAAAGCTATTGCAGAGCTAGGCATCAGAGGGCCAGAGCTTGTGATGGTTTGGGTGTTACCCACCCTCCCACACTTAATAAAATCACCTAGAGTAGACTCAGCTGATCTGGAAATTAGAATGGAGCTTTATATTTACAGCTTAGCACAATATCCAAGCAGGTATTTACAATCTAGACAGTAATATACAAGTTAAAATGTAATACAGAAACACAGCAGCCCTCTCAGAAACCAGAGTCCCCAGGAGAGGCTTCCAACCACCTTCTTCTCGCCTTACCCCGGACTTTGCCTTACATCCAAGGTGACTTTGGAGGATTGGCCAGGGGGGTTAGGAAGCAGAGGGATTAGTCATACAGACAGCAGGTTAGAGAGAGAAGTGCATGCAGCCAGAGCACAAGAGCAACTCCGTTATTTATGTCTGTGTTCTTGTTTTTACGTGTCTCAGCAAGCCTATGAGTGAAGTAGACATCACCATTGTTTCCTCTTCAAAGCCTATCCTCTAATTCCTCTCACTAAAATATCCTAACTAGGCTCAAACTAGCACAGAGCTCCAAACTATAAATGAGGACACTTTCCATGTAGGCATTGATGAGAGAGTGCAACAGCTTCTTTCCAGCTCTGGCATCAGTGATTCTGTGATAGTGCCTCTTTTGTGTTCTTTGTGACCATTTCACTGATCATCCTTTCTAACAGGCCCTTACAGTTCCAGATTAAGAAAGTGTCTTTTGTTCTCTTTACCCTGTTAGTATTGGACTTGTTTTGTTCTGTGTGTCCTAGGGAGCACAGTCCAACTTGATTCCACTCAATATTGTGCTCAGCTAATATCTGAAATTTGAGTTTCTTTGGTTCTGAGCAATATTAGAATCATAGAATGGTTGAGGTTGGAAGGGACCTCAAAGCTCATCCAGCTCCAACCCCCTGCCATAGGCAGGGACACCTCCCACTAGAACAGGTCACTCAAGGGCTCATCCAGCCTGGCCTTGAACATCTCCAGAGAGGGAGCATCCACAACCTCCCTGGGAAATGAACTGATATCGTTCCACAGAAATCCATTATCACATCAATCTCAGAAAGGCAGAAAACAGTAAAAGTATTGTGGAAAACCTCAAATGCTTTCCCTTCTGACTTGTCAGTGACTATGAGTGGGTGGTGAATGGCTGGAGAGCAGCCCTGAGGAGAAGGACCTGGGGGTCTGGGTTGATGAAAAGCTCAACATGAGCCTGCAGTGTGCACATGCAGCCCAGACAGCAACCCTGTGCTGGGCTGCAGCAAGAGCAGTGTGGCCAGCAGGGCAAGGGAGGGGATTCTGCCCCTTTACTCTGCTCTTCTCAGACCCCACCTGGAGTACTGTGTGCAGTTCTGGAGCCCCCAGCACAAGAAGGACATGGAACTGCTGGAGCCAGTCCAGAGGAGAGCCACGAAGATGCTCAGAGGGCTGCAGCAGCTCTGCTATGAGGACAGGCTGAGAGAGTTGGGGCTCTGCAGCCTGGAGAAGAGAAGGCTTCGAGGAGACCTTAGAGTGGCTTTCCAGTATCTGAAGGGAGCCTACAGGAAGGCTGGGGAGGGACTATTGACAAGGTCTGGTAATGTCAGGACGAGGGGGAATGGGTTTAAACTGGCAGAGGGGAGATTTAGACTGGATGTTAGGAGGAAGTTCTTTACAGTGAGGGTGGTGAGACACTGGCACAGGTTGCCCAGGGAGGTTGTGGCTGCTTCCTCCCTGGAGGTGTTTAAGGCCAGGCTGGATGAGGCCTTGAGTGACCTGTTCTAGTGGGAGGTGTCCCTGCCTATGGCAGGGGGTTGGAGCTGGATGATCCTTGAGGTCCCTTCCAACCTAAACCATTCTGTGATTCTGTGAGGCGTTTCTTTTAGTATCCTGCTGTAAAAAGCTAGGATAAAGTGCATATGATCAAGAGAGGAGTCCATTCAATGAATCCATAGAATATACACCTCAGGTCTGGTGATCAGTGATGCTCAATTTTATTTTCTTTTTTTTTTTTTTTTTTTTTTGTAGTTGGCACTTCTTAGCTTAACCTTTTCAGTGTATTTTCTCTGTATAAAGCAAGTGTCCAGTCACTGGAGACCATTTAGAAAGCATGTCAAGTGATGCTGGAATTTCTAGTACCTGTAATGGTGATGTTGCTTAATCAAACAATGTTTATGTTTGCTTTTGGTGTCATAACTTGGAGACCTTGGCACAATTGCACTGAGTCTTATGCAACCATAGAAAGGAACTGTCCCTTCTCTGGAGAGCTACTATAAATATAGGACTAGAAAATTCAGAGCAACTTGATGTGACAAATAGATGGTGGAGAAGAAGAGAACAGTGAGAAGATTGCAGCAGCTGGCATTGAAGCATCTTAGTGCTAGGAAACTTGGAATACCTTTGTGAGGGTTTCCCATACATCACCTCTCAACTTTCTGGGTGAAATGCATCTTATTCAGCTAAAAAAAAAAGGGAGCATATTTCTCCTAACTGGTTTAATTTCTGAGAGCTGCTTTGGTGCTGAAATTCAGGCTGGGTGTTTTGTGTTTAGATAGGATCTTAAATAACAAGAGCTGATGAGCCTGAAGGCAGCTTCCATTAATGCCTTCCAAGCTGCCTGCTTGGCCTGGCAACTGTCACAGAGGCCAGTTCCAGCACCCCAAAAATAGCCCAGTTAAAAAGCAATAGGAGCAACTGGCTGCCTGTATTTATAACCAGTTGTGATTAACTTGTTCAGTTGAATGCATTTGCTTTGCTTAGCCCTGAGAACAGTTAAAACCTGCTTTGCTTGTTAAGGTACATGTGTGCTTTCAGACACACACTTGAAGTCTATTTTCTTCCTTCCTGAATAAAAGGCTGCAATTGAATGGAATGTGCTGGCATAGAGATATGTTTCTGTAGGGTGTGCTGTTGTGGATGCCTTTGTGAGTTGGAGTCTGTGTCTTAAATCTTGTGACTACTTTTTCAGAGCATACCCTATAGGAGACTACCCTTGCAAGACCAAATCAGCTGCTGCCATTATGTTGATGATCATGAACAATCTGGACCCCTCAGTGGCTCAGGTAAGATAGAGTGAAAATAAGGAAGCTGAGTTCCTAGAGCAGCAGCAAATCTGCAAATTGCTTAGAATCATAGAATCAACCAGGTTGGAAGAGACCTCCAAGTATGTGATCTCATAAAAACCCTAAAGGATTTAGGCACACAGGTGAAATTAATCCTGTGTGCAGATGATCCTCCTTCCATAGATTGAGTAGGGGTTTATTTGCTTGTGAGCCTTTTGCCTTGTACCTCAAGGTACATGGCAGCCCCTCTATATGCCAAGCTGGATGCTGTGTGTCAGCTGAGCAGGCCAAACCCAGTAGTCCCACGCAGCCTCCTTAGGGAGTGATGTGCTAGAATGCCTGTTTCTTTGAGGCTAAGCCTGCAAGGGGCTAACAAACAGTGATTCTAGCCTGCAAGGGGCTAGCAAACAGTGATTCTAGCCTGCAAGGGGCTAACAGCAATTCTGTGCTTGTCTTGTATTTTGATACCTGAGGTTTGAGATCTTTTGTGTTAAGTTCATTCATTTCCTTCTCGGTGCACTTCTTAATTCTACACAGTGGGTCCTGATCCTAAAGCAGACCTCTGAGGACTCCTACAAAACCAAGAAGGTTCACTCCAGCTCCTACTCTATACAAGAGCTTGGTGACCTAATATAAGATGGGAAGAGCTCAGCTCTTAGTACATTGCTTCTACAGCTCAAGTTGAAAAATTGGTATTTCCTAGAGCTTTGAAAGCTCATTCCTTAAGGACAGATTGACTAGAAGATTATAGGACCGAAGTCCATCCTTACAAGAATCTAAGCAGTATAATGCACCCTTTGGCAAATGGCAGGACAGGAGCCATGCAGCTATACCCTGCTGGTCACACTCTAGCAGCTGTAAATGCCAGTGGCAACCAAACTATAATCTCAGGCCTTCTTTAAGGGAGCTTACTGGGATGTCTGTTACACAGACTGCAACTAAGGAATCACTCTGTGATTTCCCCATCCAAAATACCATTGTGACAATGAAAAATGCCTCATTCTCAAAGAGCATTTTTGGGTTTTTTTTCCTTATCAATTTTTTTTGTGTTGGTATTTTGTGATTTCAAGAATCTAGAGAGTGTTGGTGCTCTAGAAAAGTTTTATGAGTGAGATTAAAAGAATAGCTCAGAGATACAGTGAAGCATTTCAGCAGTCTTGCCACCTTGCTAGCTCAGGGCAGACCTCATTGCTGTCTACAGCTACCTGAAGGGAGGTTGTAGCTAGGTGGGGGTTGGTCTCTTCTGACAGACAACCAGCAACAGGACAAGGGGACACAGCCTCAAGTTGTGCCAAGGGAAGTATAGGCTGGATGTTAGGAGGAAGTTCTTCACAGAGAGAGGGATTGGCATTGGAATGGGCTGCCCAGGGAGGTGGTGGAGTCACCGTCCCTGGGGGTGTTCAGGAAAAGCCTGGCTGAGGCTCTTAGTGCCATGGTCTGGTTGACTGGATAGGGCTGGGAGAAAGGTTGGACTGGATGATCTTGGAGGTCTCTTCCAACCTGAATGATTCTTCTTTTTCTTTCTTTTCCACTTGCCTATGCAAGTCAGTCCTCCTGTGAGGACAGGCTCGAGATCTGGGGCTCTTCAGGCTAGAGAAGAGAAGGCTTTGAGGACAACTTGCAGTGGTCTTCCAGTATCTGAAGGGGGCCTACAGAAGGTCTGGGGAGGGACTCTTTAGAAGGTCTTGTAATGACAGATTGAGGAATAATGGGTTTAAACTGGCAGAGGGGAGATTTAAACTAGATGTTAGGAAGAAGCTCTTTACAGTGAGGGTGGTAAGACATTGGCACAGGTTTCCCAGAGAGGTTGTGGCTCCTCCCTCCCTGGAAATGTTCAAGGCCAGGCTGGATGAGGCCTTGAGCAACCTGTTCCAGTGGGAAGCGTCCTTGCCTATGGTGGGGGATTGGAACTGGATGGTCTTTGAGGTCTCTTCCAACCTAAACCATTCTATGATTCTAAATTGCCCTTTTGTTCCCCCCCAGTTTCCCCAGGAGCTTGTCACTTATGGAGGAAATGGGCAGGTCTTCAGCAACTGGGCACAGGTAGGACATTGCTGCTTTTGCAACTTGTTTCATGAAACCAGTTTCACCCTCCCCCACACACAGTCTGCTTAGGGAGTTTGTGGTAATCCTTGGCAGTCGTTGTCTCAATACTCCAAAACATCCTGTCTGGATAAGAGGAAGTCTCAGTTCTGATCTGCATAGGTGGGGAGAACTTTATTTAGCAAGGAGAGCACAGAAAGCCCAACAGAAGCTCTAAAACTAATATCATTAAATACACCAAGTCAAAGGCTTTGCTGCAGTCCAGGTACACTACATCCACAGCCTGCCCCACATTCACCAGGCAGGTAACCTGATCAAAAAAGGAGATGAGGTTGGGCAGAGAGGACCTGCCCTTCTAAACCCATGCTGGCTGGGCCTGATCCCTTGGCCATCCTGTAGGTGCTTTGTGATGGCACTCAGGATGACCTGTTCCGTAACCTTGGCTGGCACTGAGGTGGTGGATGTGAGTCAGGTCTATAGACAGCTTAGGTGATCAAAGCTTACTTTCTGGCATGCATCAAGAGTAACTTGATTATACAGGCAAGTTTTAGATGTATTTGTGTATTCCTGAGTGCCTCAAGGACTTGCTTCACCATCCATACAGAAAGCTGATTTTTAATTGATTTCTTTTAAGAAGAAAGTTATTTTTACTTGCACATTGTTAGACCCATTTGTTGAGAAGACAGCAAGATGCTGAGTTAACTGTTTCAGGTTAGGATCTACAGCATCCATGGTATTTTAATCACCTTTATAAGGAGAAAAAACAAATCAGTTTGGCTTTGGGAAAAGTGCCAGATTCACATGGTTGACCTCAAGATAACATTAATATGGTTTTAAAAGTGAAGGATTTGGGGGGTTGGTACTGGAAAAGTTATCCAGGAACTTCTTCAGACCTTTGCTAGTTACTGATTTATGTTTCCTGCTGAGTGATGCCTCTTAATGGACCTCATGAAAAGGATGAATGTGTTGAGAGCTGTGGCTGTTATTCCACCTGTGAATGTACTTCGTTATCTCTATAGCTGCTGAGTTGAGCAGCTTCACTAAGAAGCATAACTGCAAAATGCACCCAGATTCCCTCACTTTCCTTGCTTTTCCTTTCAGTTCTGGTTGGTAATGCACTACTTGTCAGAGATGACTGACAACCAAACCCTGGTCATGTACAGCGGGCATCCTCTGGGACTCTTTCCCAGCCATCATTATGCTCCTCGGTTAATCATTACTAATGGCATGGTAGGTACTAGCATCTTGTTGGATCTTTTCCCTCCTCTTGTGTTTATTTTTTCGGGGATGTTTTGAGTTAAAGTATCATTTATACTACCTGAACTTAAAAGTGCATGCAGGAGAATTTGTGCCTTTAAGTGTGCTGATCTGGAGCCTCACCTTCTTAGATGATGCACTTAAAGGGTTAACCCTCCTGGGGGACTGGTCTTGACCCTGACCCCAGCTCCTCCTGACTCTTTCTCGGGGGTGGGTCCAAACTTTACTCCAGGCGTAGTGCTTAGCCCACCCCCACTTCCTGCTAGCCCCCTGTAAAAACAGAGGAACTGCCTGTTTTGTTCTCTCTTGCTCTGCCTCCTTGCCTGCCAGCACCACCCTCCTGTTCCTGCTGCTCTTTGTTTTACTATGTGGCCATCAGTCCACGAGGTGGCCGAAACCCACTGCCAGCAATCTGGTTGTATATATATGTTTTGTATCTTGTTTTCTCTCCCCTATACCTCAACCTCCTCCTCTACCTCAACTAACTTTTAATTTATTGTTAAGGTTTTCTCTTTTAACTTCCAGATCGAAGTGAGACTATTTTATTGGGCTGTGTTTGACCTTTTCCTCTCTACACCTAATTCTTCTTTGAAAAAAGTGGGGGGAGAGGGAAAGGCATCCTATAAATTGTTATGGGTTCTGTTAGCTATAATGGAGTCTTTGGGGGATTTAAACTGGAACTGAGATGCTGCCATTGTGATTGAGCCTAAGTTGCACATGTTCTTGACCAAAACACTTCAGATAGGCTTAGTATGGACAATTTAAAAGCCCTCAGTAGGCAAACAGGTGGTTATTAATCAGATGCTTAGATATCTAGATGGCTTTGCCTGGAAGACAAGTGAACATAGTGGTTTGTTATCAGTCTTTTGAGCCATTCAACATCCATCTCCACACAGGCTAATTTTGTGACTAGACAGCTGCTTTCCTCAGAGGTTTCATGATGTTTACACTGCCAGGAAGACAAAACATCATCTCCTTATAATACTGGAATGCATGAAATAAGGCACCTGAATGACTTCTCCTGCTTTCCACTGGTTTTCTGTGTGTGACCACAGTATGACAAGTGTAGGCTCTTAACAGATCTACTTAAATCTCTCTAAATGTATTTATGTGAGTTTTCATTTGTTTGTTTTCTTAGGTTATTCCCAACTATTCCAGCAGAGATGAATATGAGAAGATGTTTGCTTTGGGAGTAACAATGTGAGGAAATACCTCTCTATGAAATTACATTGAATACTTATCTAAAGTGCAGCTGAGACATTGAGCAGTGGCTGGTTAAAATTTCTGATGCAGATGGATTTTACCTGTGCTGCATAACGTTCTGATGCTGCAAAGCATTTATGCACACTGAAGTGGAAGTACTTAGGAGTCTGAGTTATAGTTTATATGTGCTCAGACACATATAAAAGGATCTGCTAAGCATTTGTGTGAGTTTGTGTGTAGGACTTGGCTGAATTGCAGTCTAAACTTAATCATAACCTACTTACAGCATTGGTTAGGTCCACTTTGCAGTGGTCCTTTTGCAATCTGTAGAAAGCACAAGTTCTGAAACATTCCTTCACTCCAGGAGAAAGCTTTGAAGTGGAAAGAATTTTAATTTTATAAAATGATTTTTAGCTTCTTTACTGATCTAGTTGATGAGCACAGGATTATTCTGTTGAGTGCCATGCAGAGAGTAGTTCAAAACTACTCAAGAGCAGGGTACATATAGATAAGGAAGCTAGAAGTAATTAAAGGATGTGAATAAAGGGGAGGGACTATTGACAAGGTCTAGTAATGTCAGGACATGGGGGAATGGGTTTAAGCTGGAGGAGGGGAGATTTAGACTGGATGTTAGGAGGAAGTTCTTTACAGTGAGGGTGGTGAGACACTGGAATGGGTTGCCCAGGGAGGTTGTGGATGCTTCCTCCCTGGAGGTGTTTAAAGCCAGGCTGGATGAGGCCTTGAGCAGCCTGCTCTAGTGGGAGGTGTCCCTGCCTATGGCAGGAGGTTGGAGCTGGATGATCCTTGAGGTCCCTTCCAACCTAAACCATTCTATGAAAGAACACCCACTGCCACTTTCCTGGGAATTCCACATTCTCATGGACAATTTTGGCCTAACAACTTCAAAAGTGACTCTATGACTTTGAAATGTGAGTGCCACTTAAAACCAATGAGATAAAGATGGCAGCAAGGTTAAACAGAGTGTTCTTTATCTCCTAGCTGCTATGCTAAATGCCAAGAAAAAAATCCAGTCATTTTTTTGATCCATGCAATTTTTGAACTCAAATCATAGAATCAACCAAGTTGGAAGAGACCTCCAAGATCATTCAGTCCACCCTAGCACCCAGCCCTGTCCAATCAACCAGACCATGGCACAAAGTGCCTCATCCAGGCTTTGCTTGAACACCTCCAGGGACAGCAACTCCACCACCTCCCTGGGCAGCCCATTCCAATGCCAATCACTCTCTCTGCCAACAACTTCCTCCTAACATCCAGCCTAGACCTCCCCTGGCACAACTTGAGACTGTGTCCCCTTGTTCTGTTGCTGTTGCCTGGGAGAAGAGACCAATCTCACCTGGCTACAACCTCCCTTCAAGTAGTTGTAGGCAGCAAATGAGAAAACACATTGCCACATTGCTAATGAAGAAACCTCATTAGATTGTGAATTTTATGATGGCAGATCTTTAGCAACAAATCAAAGCACAGAGACTTGTGATTGTTTGGGTGTTCCTTGCCCCCCGCCCCCCCCACCCGCCCCCCCCCCCCCCCCCCCACACACACACACTTTGGAAATCACCCAGACTTAGTTGGCTCTGGAAAATTTGAATGAAGTTTATATTTACAGCTTAGCTCAATATAGAAGCAGATATTTACAGTATATACAGCTATAGACAGAAATATACAAGGTAAAAGGTCATACAGAAACACAACAGCCCTCCCAGAAACCTGAGTCCCCAGGAGGGGCTCCCAACCACCCTTCCACCTTCTCCCACCCCTCTCAACTTTACCCCAGTCCCAAGGAAGAATGGAGGTTTGGCCAGGGGGGTTAGGAAGCAAAGAGGATTAATCAGAGAGATGGCAGAGAAGCTAGAGAGAAGTGCAGCTCAAACAATGCCCCAAGAAGAAGCAGCAGTGCCTTATCTATGTTTGGATTCTTGTTCTTATACCTCTCAGCAAGCCTATGAGGGAAGTAGACATCACCATTGTTTCCCTTTCACAGCCTGTAATCTAGTTCTTCTCACCAAAACATTCTAGCTGGCTTCAAACTAGAACAGGACTTTTTGTTATACTGGAAACATATGGAAACACATAGAATATTCTCTTGTAGACAGGAGGGGCAATGCCGTTCTGGGATGTATCAGAAGGGCTGTGATTAGTAGGTCAAGAGAGGATCTCCTGCCCCTTTACCCTGTTGAGGCCACATCTAGAATATTGTGTCCAGTTCTGAGCCTCCCAGGTGGAGAAGGACATAGAACTGCTTGAGCGAGTCCAGTGCAGAACCACAAAGATGATGAAGGGAATGAAACATCTCTCTTATGAGGAGAGTCTGAGGGAGCTGGGGCTGTGTTGCTTGGAGAGGAGGAGACACAGAGTTGACCTCATTAATGTTTATGAAGATGTAAAGGGTGAGTGCCAGGAGGCTGGAGCCAGGCTCTGCTGGGTGATGCCCAAAGACAGGACAAGGGGCAATGGGTGGAAGCTGAGCCATAGGAAGTTTCATGGAAACACAAGGAGGAACTTTTTCCCTGTGAGAGTGACAGAGCACTGGAACAGGCTGCCCAAGGGAGTCATGGAGTCTCCCTCTCTGAACATATTCAAAACCTGCTTTGATGTGTTCCTGTGTGATCTGGTATAGGTGATGCTGCCCTGCAGGGGGTTTGGACTGGATGAGCTTTCAAGGTCCCTTCCAGTCCCTGACATTCTGTGTGAATTCATTCCAGCCTGAGTCCTGTTCAATATCTTTATTGATGATCTGGACGAGGGGATTGAGTCCAGCATCATTAAATTTGCAGATGACACCAAGCTTGGAGCAGGTGTGGAGCTGTTGGAAGGTAGGAGAGCCCTGCAGAGGGACCTGGACAGGCTGGATGGGTGGGCAGAGGCCAATGGGATGAGATTTAACAAGGCCAAGTGCAGGGTTCTGCACTTTGGCCACAACAACCCCAAGCAACGCTACAGGCTGGGGACAGAGTGGCTGGAGAGCAGCCAGGAGGAAAGGGACCTGGGGGTACTGGTGGATAGTAGCTGAAGATGAGCCAGCAGTGTGCCCAGGTGGCCAAGAGGGCCAATGGCATCCTGGCCTGGATCAGGAACAGTGTGGCCAGTAGGACGAGGGAGGTTCTTCTTCCCCTGTACTCAACACTGGTCAGGCCACACCTTGAGTACTGTGTCCAGTTCTGGGCTCCTCAACTCAAGAGAGATGTTGAGGTGCTGGAAGGTGTCCAGAGAAGGGCAATAAAGCTGGTAAGGGGCCTGGAACACAAACCCTGTGAGAAGAGGCTGAGGGAGCTGGGGGTGTTCAGCCTGGAGAAGAGGAGGCTGAGGGCAGACCTCATTGCTGTCTACAACTACCTGAAGGGAGGCTGTAGCCAGGTGGGGTTGGTCTCTTCTTCCAGGCAACCAGCAACAGGACAAGGGGACACAGTCTCAAGTTGTGCTAGAGGAAGTATAGGCTGGATGTTAGGAGGAAGTTCTTCACAAAGAGAGTGATTGACATTGGAATGGGCTGCCCAGGGAGGTGGTGGAGTCACCATCCCTGGGGGTGTTCAGGAAAAGACTGGATGAGGCACTTAGTGCCATGGTTTAGTTGACTGGATAGGGCTGGGAGAAAGATTGGACTGGATGATCTTGGAGGTCTCTTCCAACCTGATTGATTCTATTCTAACCTGTGGGGTCTTTCCCACTGGTGTTATTGGCAGGTATGGCCAGATGACTGCAGGGAGCTACTGCTACATTGGACCTCAGGGAATAGTCCATGGGACTGTGGTAAGAAACTGGGGAAAAGTCTATTTGTTGATACAATTTGGAGGAAGGTTTCTCCTGCAGTGCCTGGTGAATGGTATGGGTTGGATTGTTATGAGACAATGTTCTGGCTACCAAAGAAATTCTTATTACCGATGTTCTTACGCTCAGCCTGTGGCACCTTACCTATAACACAGACCTGAAGGAATCTGCAGCCAGGGTCTTGACCTGAGCTCATATCTGGCTACAATAAATGAACTATGAATTGACCTAATGTGTTAGATAAAAGCTACTTCTGAACTGTCTTGAATAAATCTCTATACCCCAAATCCAACGTGTTGGGAACCACCAATTCTGTTTCACGGTGAGAGAAATCAACATAATCAGAGAATTTCTTGGCATCACTTTATAACATGTTGTCTTAAAAGATTAAAACAGTGTTGTGGTCCCAATAACTCCAGAATTTCAAACTCAGTTTGCAAAAAGAACAGAAGATCTTTACCTTTCAGGGACTCAAGGGAAAATAGTTCCTGATAATTGCAGTGTTGTGTTGTCTGCAGCTCACGGTGCTCAATGCCGGCCGTCGCTACCTGAAGGCAGAAGATCTGTCTGGAAAAGTGTTTGTTACTTCTGGTCTTGGAGGGATGAGTGGGGCTCAAGCAAAAGCTGCAGTCATTGCTGGGTGTGTGGGGATCATTGCAGAGGTGAGAGCAATGCTTCTTTCATTCTGTCTTCTCTTTCGTGTTCTAAATCTGAACTCTCATTCTCCTGACATGAAATGATCTTGAAGTAACCCAACAACCCAAGCTCAAAAAAACACCAACCAACCAACAAACCTATTTTCTAACATCTTTCTGTCCTCCTCATTGCTGAGTATGTTTCACTGTTATTCACTCACTGGACCAGGTTGTACAGACCATAACTTCTAAGGACTGCTCCACAAATGATGCAGAATCGATGGTATGAGATGAGCCGTTCTCAGCGCCTGAGTTGCCCTTATTTCATGTGTAAAAGGGAGTAACTTCTAGAAGCTATTCCCATGGGATGTGCACTTTCTCAAAGAAGAAAGAAGTCTGTTTAAAAGGTGCTAGTTACAACGTGGTTATGCTTTCATGCCTCTGGCAGCCTTATCAGGTGCGATGGAAAGTACTTGTTGAAAACGTTGGTATGATTTGCACATCAATGCTGGGATTAATGAAGCCACTTGGTGTTGTGATTCCTTGGAGTCACTGAGACTTAGAAGAACTGGGAATTTTACAGCTGGCTTCAGTGTGAAGATGGAGATGCTAACTACAAGCACTTAGGAGAATTATGAGGGAGATCATTCTCCCCCTCTACTCCACTCTGGTGAGTACCTGGAGTACTGCATCCAGTTCTGGAGTCCCCAGTTCTTGAGCCCCCATTACAAGAGGAATGTGGAGATGCTGGAGCGCATCCAGAGAAGGGCCACGAGGATGCTCAGAGGGCTGCAGCAGCTCTGCTATGAGGACAGACTGAAAGAGTTGGGGTTGTTCAGACTGGAGAAGAGGAGGCTCCGAGGGGACCTCCTTGTGGCCTTCCAGTATCTGAAGGGGGCCCACAAAAAAGCTGGGGAGGGACTTTTTAGGCTCTCAGAGAGTGATAGGACTGGGGGGAATGGAGCAAAGCTGGAGGTGGGTAGGTTCAGCCTGGAGGTGAGGAGGAAGTTGTTCAGCGTGACAGTGGCGAGAGCCTGGAATGGGTTGCTCAGGGAGGTGGTTGAGGCCTCATCCCTGGAGGTGTTTAAGGCCAGGCTGGATGAGGCTGTGGGCAGCCTGATCTAGGGTAGGGTGTCCCTGGGCATGGCAGGGGGGCTGGAACTAGATGATCTCTGTGGTCCCTTCCAACCCTGACTGATTCTACGATCTCAGTTTGTAGACAGTCTGCTGGGGGAAACACGCTGGTGGGGGAGAATCATGGAATCATAGAATGGTGTGGGTTGGAAGGGACCCCCAAAAGTCATCTAGTCCAACCTCCTATGTAGTCACCAGGGACATCCTCAAATAGATCAGGTTGCCCAGGTCCATGTCCAGCCTCACTTTGAATATCTCCAGCCATGGGCCCCAGTCACCTCCCTGGACAACCCATTCCAGTGTAGAAAATTCTGCCAGCTTAATATTCTGGAAGGAGAAGTTCTGCAGCACCATTTCCCCTGTGTCCTGAACCTCACCCACAGCATATATTCTTTGTGGGGTATTAGATCCTGATCCAATGTTCTAAACATGTTAAGGTAGCCCAGCTACTTCTTCCCATAAACAATGAGAATCTAATAATGATCTAATCATTCAAAGACTGCTCATGCCCAAGCAATCAGCATAGTGTATGATAGGCTACACTGAGTCCACAGCTGTCCTTAAATGTCATATGTAGTGCAAAACACTGACATTATAATTTTGGTGAGTATATGTGCCTGTGAGTTTTAAGTTTAAATCATAGATCATAGAATCAACCAGGTTGGGAGAGACCTTCAGCATCATCAGGTCCAACCTACATCTTCATATAAGAAAGTGCCATGAGATTCTCCCAGTACCTGTATATGTCAGCTCTTATGGACATCACAGGGTCCTGTCCTAACAAAACAAGTGGAAGGATGGACTAGAGAAACACTGCAGCAGCTTTTAACAGAGAGTGAGACACTCAACTCCTGTGAAAATGGTAGTGAATATCTATAAAGATATTGACTATAGAGAAAGAATAAACATTTTCAATGGATTTCTTTCCTGATGACTACCACTGAATTCAATACACTGGGGAAGCATTCTTCATGGAGCAGATTTGGGACTGATTAAAATGCACTGAGCTCTTCTGAGCATCTGCAGGCGATGGGCTCCTGGTGCTGCCCCAGAGGAAGAGAGGTTTTTGAGAACTGAACTCCAGTCAGAGCTGACTGGAATAGGAATTCAGCCTTCTCAGCCAATGCCAGGTACAGAGAGTGTTAGCTGGCAGGCCTCTGCTGCAGGCATGTCACTTGCTGCAATGAAAAGAGTTAAGAACATTGCAGTCTGACCTGTAGTATCTATAAGGAAAGACTCATAGAATCAACCAGGTTAGAAGAGACCTCCAAGAGCATCCAGGCCAACCTAGCACCCAGCCTTGTCCAATCAACCAGACCATGGCACTAAGTGCCTCATCCATGATTTGCTTGAACATCTCTAGGGACAGTGACTCCACCACCTCCCTGGGCAGCCCATTCCAATGCCAATCACTCTCTCTGCCAACAACTTCCTCCTAATATCCAGCCTAGACCTCCCTTGGCACAACTTGAGACTGTATCCCCTTGTTCTGTTGCTGGTTGCCAAACCATAATGGGTCAGTGTGATGGTTTACCCACTCCATAGTTCATATTACTATGAATAGTAATATACTATGAAATACTCCATATTTCATATTACTATGAAATCACCCACACTCAACTCAGGCAAGCTGGAAATTGAGGAATGAAGCTTTATATATAGCACAATACACAGCAGGTATTTACAATATATGCAGCTATAGACAGCACTATACAAGTTAAAAAGCAATACAGAAACACAACAGCCCTCCCAGAAACCAGAGTCCCCAGGACAGACTCCCAACCACCCTTCCACCTTCTTTCCACCCCTTTACCTTATCCCAGAGTTTGTCTTATGTGCAAGGTGAGGTTGGAGGATTGGCAAGGGGGGTTAGAAAGCAGAAGGATTAGTTACACAGCAGTCCAGGGAGAAAAGTAAAGGTACCAGCTGTGACAGAGACCCAGTGACGTTATCTGTGTTTATGTTCTTGTTTTTCTACATCTCAGCAAGCCTATGAGTGAAGTATCCATCACCAATAATTGAGTTAATTATTACTGAATAAATTGTCTTTATTCAGACTTCTAATCTATCACAATGTTCTGCTGGAACACAAAGGAAAGTTCCCAGTGAATGCTCTTCGCAGCCATCCTTTGTCCTTTTCATCTCTAAGTCTGCAGATGATTTTGTTCAGGAGACTGAATGTTGCCTGGTTTTTATCTCCTGTGAGCTGATCCTTGTCGGAAATGATTCTCAGGAGCACATCTGCATGGCTCTATATATGTACATATTATTAATTTAGGCAGCTATTTATGCAAATGACACTGACAAATTGTGCAAGGGTTGTCATTTTGTCAGCCAAGGCTTAGGAAGCTCAAACAGAAGGGATTAATGGTTGCAAGTCTTTTACCTCTTGTGTTTGATGTGAAGCAGAGTGTAATTTTATGCAGTAATGGTGTGGAGGGCCAGACTGTCTCCTCTGAGCTGTATTAAGCTCTCTAGGGTTACACTGGAGGTGACATTGGTGGCTCATGTTTGTATAATTTTAACTTCTGAGCTTGCAGATCAAAATGAGCATGTTTTTGAAAGTGTGGTCCAAAGGGAGTTAGTTCTTATAAGCACAATAGCAAGTCTGTGCCACACTTTTAGAGTGATGAAGTAAAATATGTAGGCTGTGGTAACAGAGCTACAAACCCTGTGAGGAGAGGCTGAGGGAGCTGGGGTTATTTAGCCTGGAGAAGAGGAGGCTCTGGGGTGACCTCATTGCTGTCTACAACTACCTGAAGGGAGGTTATGGCCAGGTGGGGTTGGTCTCTTCTCCCAGGCAATCAGCAACAGAAGAAGGGGACGCAGTCTCAAGTTGTGCCAGGGAAGGTCTAGGCTGGATGTTAGGAGGAAGTTGTTGGCAGAGAGAGTGATTGGCATTGGAATGGGCTGCCCAGGGAGGTGGTGGAGTTGCTGTCCCTGGAGGTGTTCAAGCAAAGCCTGGATGGGGCACTTAGTGCCATGGTCTAGTTGATTGGACAGGGCTGGGTGCTAGGTTGGACTGGATGATCTTGGAGGTCTCTTCCAACCTGGTTGATTCTATCGATCTGATTTCTTTTGTGCTGAGCTTTAAATGCTAGCAAGTCTATGCCACACTTTGAGTGCTGAAGTGAAATACGTAGGCTGTGGTAGCAGAGCTATAGGTCTGATTTGCTTTGTGCTGAGCTTTAAAATGAACCCAATTTCTGTAATTCATGCAGGCCATTTAATATCTTCCCTCCTATGCTGATTTAAATTGCATCCAAAGAGGTTGTCCCCCCACAGCACCTGACTTGATTCAATAATTCCATTGGAAGTGACACTGAAATTACCATAATCTGGGGGTTTGGAAGGGTAGTTTTTACTGCTGATGTTGGAAATGATGAAAGGTTTCTCATGCTAAGAATAATTAGGAAATAAAATATTTCCTGGTCTTCAAGCAAGCCCTGAATACAAAATGTATTTAATTTACATATAAATGCTTTGCTAATGAGAAATTCAACCTTAATGATTTTATGATTCTATGATCCTGGCAATACATTAAAAAATCATGGGGGTGAATTACAGAGAAGTAAAAATGCTTTGAAGAAATACATAGAAGATACTCAGGTTATGTGTTCTTCTGCACACACATCACTGTGGGTGTTTAAATCCATTGCTCCCTCAGTAAATGTGCTTGAATTAATTCTGCCATTTGTTTTATGCCATGGCTACAAGAGGAGGAGGCTCAGGGGTGACCTCGTTGATGTCTACAACTACCTGAAGGGAGGTTGTAGCCAGATGGGGGTTGGTCTCTTCTGCCAGGCAACCAGCAACAGAACAAGGGGACACAGACTCAAGTTGTGCCACGGGAGGTCTAGGCTGGATGTTAGGAGGAAGTTGTCGGCAGAGAGAGTGATTGGCATTGGAATGGGCTGCCCAGGGAGGTGGTGGAGTTGCTGTCCTGGGAGGTGTTCAAGCAAAGCCTGGATGAGGCACTTAGTGCTGTGGTCTTGTTGATTGGACAGGGCTGGGTGCTAGGTTGGACTGGANTTAGGTTGGACTGGCTGCTCTTGGTGATGTCTTCCAACCTGGTTGATGCTATGATGCTATTAACAATGTGCAAGTCTGTATGTTGAACCATTGTTGTGGAGGCAGGGAATTAATGTGGCTGAGTCAGGAATTATAAAAATAGAATTATTTTACTTTCCTGGAACCCTGCCCCCAAACTATGCAAAAATTAGTTTAGTTTATTTACAGATTCAGTTGGATTGGGATAGTCTTCAAAAAAAAGGATATTATAGACAAATTTAGATGATTGGGAAGTCAGGAAATGGAAAAGGCTAAGCCATCAACAGAGCTTTACCCCACTATCAATCAGGCTGAGCAGAAGATGAAGGGAACAGCAGGTCTTACTCAGAGAGGTCAGGTAGACATTCGGCAACGATCCCTTGCTGGATTCCTCGGCAGGAGCAGCCTTCTGACGCTGCAGGCAATATCCAGTCATAGAGATCCACACCGCAGAAGCCTTTAGGTGAGTGGCAGAGTTGCCCAACTCAGAAATATCTTGAGCACTTCTTTCAAGAGTGGAATGATTGTGCAACAATGCTGCCTTCACAACGGCAGGGGAGAGCCAAAACTGCTAACGTCTCCCAGTCCGAGAGGCAGCCAGGAAGTTGGCTGCTGATACGGTTTGAGAATGGCCGGTCCAGGTACTGCTCTCTCTCTCTCAAAGGACCCCTGTGCTTGCCAAGCCTGCAGGTTTGCACAGAAGGGTGCAAAAGTGGGGAGAACCATCCAAAAGCAGGGACGAGGTAAAACCTGAAGCCATGCAAAAAGGTAGGAGCTGTCCAAAAGCGGAAATGGTCCAGTCACGACAGGAACCGGTCCTGTTGGGCACTCTATCAGGAGCTCTTTCAAGATGGGGAGCTCTAAAGATAGGAACCTTTTTCTCTTCTCTTCTCTCTTGCTCTATTTATCCTTTTCTAGACAGAGTGTCCATTTACCATTTATACTGGGCACGAAGACCCAGCTAACCACCAGCCTGATTCCAGCACGGGCTTCCACACAGGTCAGCCCATGTGTGGAAAGGTGCCTTTTGCTGGTCCCCATTCAAGCCCATAGGGTGGGGGTGAGGGGGGGAAAGCAGTTTTCACACTGCCTTCTCCTATTCAAACCTGTGGGGGGGTGGAGAGAAGGAGGAATTTGGAGTACCCCAGGACAACCATCAATATGGAACCTGTATCAAACTCTCCACACTTTGTCCATCCATTTGTGCTTTTATCCAGCTGTCTCATACGCACTGACACATGCAGAAGCTGAACCCAGAGAAGAGTACAGACTGGGAATTGAGCTTGTTTGGAGCTTCAAAGTTCAAACAAGAGGGAATTAAAGACATAGTTTTGTTTTGATCCATTCCATTTTTCAGAGGTATTAGCCAGCTGGGACTAGAAAATCCTTTCCTCTTTTCTTTTCCATATTTGGTTGAGGTTTTCAAGCAGCAGCCAAAGAACAAAAGTGAGGATCGGTTTAGCTCAGCAAAGCACTGCTTCATCCTGGGCAGTCTGGCAGAAATCTTTTAAGAAAATGTTTCCTTAGTTGTGGAGAAAAATTATTTTCACAGAAAATGCTCAGATTTTGAATATAAATTGGAACTATTTAGGTTTTCAACCTTTTCAATGCAGCTGTTAAAAGAAACAAGAAGAATACATAGGTGGGGAAAATACTACCTCCTGTACAATTCTAATTCTTCTTGGTGTGTAAAATGTTTGGTGAAGTAAATTTGTCCAAGGGCTATTCCCAGCATGTATTTGCTACTCTTTTTCTTTCAAGCTAATTGAACAAATGAAAAGTTTTAAGACCTCTGCTCTTTCTCTTAGGTTGATGAAGCAGCACTTTTGAAACGTCACAAGCAGGGATGGCTGATGGAAATCTCTAACAACCTGGACCATTGCATCGCTCGCCTTAGGTATGGTTTGTAACATAATCTCTGCTTCCTAATCCTCCCTTTGCATCTTTCTGCACTGTGCTGTTTAGTGTGTGTCTAGAAGGAGTTGTTTTATGCCAGGTCTGCTTTTGAATGTGAATCCATCCTTCTAAACAGCAGCTGTGGTGACTACCAATGCCTCATATAATTTATATATGTTAAGTGTGTCTTCACTCAGCCTCATGAATATGTATAGAGCAATCAGAATTAATGTTACACTTGAAGCATCCCTGAAGTGTTTTGGAATTGGTGATTAACAATTACATAAAGGTTGAAAGATCTGTTGCCTAGATGGGTGCTGAAAAACCACACAGAGACTTCTTTTTTTGCTGGCTTCCACTCCATGTGATTTGCACATTGTCAGATGTAATTACATGAGGTGCATTTTCATCAACCAACCTTTTAAATCTATTCTAGAGATGCAAGAAAGAATAAAATCGCCCTTAGCCTGGGTTACCATGGGAATGTGGTAGATCTATGGTAAGTAATATATATGGATAATGGATACATTAATGCTCCTGCTTGCTAGTCAATCTGGAATTAGTTCCTAAGCTTGGAGAAGAAAAGGCATTAAACTCAATGCTGAGTTCTAGATAAAAACTATGATGTCAAAAGAAAGGTCTTCATCGCTGTGTTCCAGTTGCTTCTTATGCACCCTGTTCTTTCCCTGTGAAGGCAACCAGTGACAGAATGAGAGGACATAGTCTCAAGCTGTGCCAGGGTAGGTCTAGGTTGGGTGTTAGGAAAAAATTCTTCACAGGAGGAGTGATTTGCCATTGGAATGGTCTGCTCAGAGAGATGAAGTCACCATCCATGGAAGTGTTTAAAAAAAGACTGAATGTGGCACTTAGTGCCATGGTTTAGGTGATTAGGTGGTGTAAGGTAATGTGTTGGACTTGATGATCTCAAAGGTCTTTTCCAACCTGGTTGATTCTGTGAATGCATTTCTTGGGGAAAGAAATCACTGAGATTCTTCCTTGGAACAAGAAAGAATTTATGCCTTTCCTTCTATATCTTTCAATAACTGGCTAGCAAGAAAGCATCTTTGACCTCAGTGAAGGATAGAAGTATTGAGAGATTGATTGAATTAAAACAATTAGATGATGGACAGAGTTTCTAGCACTCTTGAGGCTGTATCCAATGGTAAATCTTGCTGTCACACCATATATGTCTCCCAGGCAACCAGCAACAGAACAAGGGGACACAACATCAAGTTGTGCCAGGGGAGGTCTAGGCTGGATGTTAGGAGGAAGTTGTTGCCAGAGAGAGTGATTGGCATTGGAATGGGCTGCCCAGGGAGGTGGTGGAGTCGTTGTCCCTGGAGGTGTTCAAGCAAAGCCTGGATGGGGCACTTGGTGCTGTGGTCTAGTTGACTGGCTAGGGCTGGGTTGGACTGGATGATCTTGGAGGTCTCTTCCAACCTGGAAAAATAACAGTAACAATATCGAGAGCTGAGACTGACTGATAAGACTTGCACCTCATACTGGTATTTGACTAATTGACATTCCTGCACTGGTAAATATGAAGTACAAAAGTTGCACCTAAATCTTCATCACTGTCATCTCCTGACTGCTAAAACAAAGATTTAGTGTGACAAGGGCATACCTTCATAAAGCAACTTCTTGGGATGAAAGAAACTCGCCTGAAAGAGGAACTGTAGTGTGAAATGACACTTTGAAACCCTTCATTGTCTTCCCCAGGGAGAGGCTAGTACATGAGTTGGACACAACAGGAGAGCTGCTAGTTGATCTGGGATCTGACCAAACTTCATGTCATAACCCATTCAATGGGGGATACTATCCTGTACAGCTTGGCTTCGAGGAAGCAAAGAAACTCCTTTCCACCAATCCAGGGAAGTTCCGGACTCTGGTACAAGAGAGGTAAATGTTTTGGGGATACATAGTGTGATGGTTTCGGAGTTACCTGCTCCCCCACTCTTATGAAATCACCCAGCCTAGACTCATCTGAGCTGGAAGTTAAGGAATGAAGCTTTATATTCACAGCTTAGCACAATACACAAGCAGATATTTACAATATCTACAGCTGTAGACAGAAATATACAAGTTAAAGGTAATACAGAAACACAACAGCCCTCCCAGAAACCAGAGTCCCCAGGAGGGGCTCCCAACCACCCTTCCACCTTCTTTCCACCCCTCTACCTTATCCCAGACTTTGCCTTATGTGCAAGGTGAGGTTGGAGGATTGGCTAGGGGGCGTAGGAAGAAGCAGAAGGATTAGTTACACAGAAGCAGCCCAGGGCACCAGCTGTGACAGACACACACACCCCCTGACACTCCCACTCTGTCTTATCTGTGTTTTGTGTTCTTGTTTTTATACATCTCTGAGTGAAGCAGACATCATCATTGTTTCCTTTTCACAGCCTATAATCTAATCGTTCTCACTAAAATATTCCAATTAGCCTCAAACTATCACACATAATTTTCACCTTTAAGTTGAGGTGCTCTGCAAATGATCAGGTCTTTGTCTTCCTTGCAAGAAGTTTATGTTCTTCGATATTTCAGTGGCAATCTAAAGTAGTTACAATGCTGATAAATCTCAACTTTGTGCTTCAGTAGCTATTACTCAGAATCTGCCATGCATCACTTAACAGTAGCAGTCTCTAGTGTGTAGGATCAGAGGTCTGAACATTAATGGTTTATTGCACTTCTGTAAGTTCCTTAATTGCATTAGGTTTTAAAAACCTGGAACAGTTAGTACAATTCCATACAGTCCTCCACCAACTGATTTAGGTTCACTGGACAGAGCATAAGAACTCAGTGGATAAGACAGAGAGGCCATTTAGCCTACTGTGCTTTCAGCTGTGACCAGGAGAGGGGTTTTAGGGAAAGATCAGCTCTCTTCCCAGCTTGTTACTTCGGTAACTAAGCTCTGTTTAGCATCTTGATCTCAGGGAGCTACTCTTGCTTTACAAGTCTGCAAATGAGATTGGAATTGAACACGATAAAGGGATAAATTTGGCATAATCTACATATAAATAAAGAGCTGTGGGACAAAGGCAACAAGCTGTACAGTTGTTCTCAGTTGGGGCTGATTCTGTGACTTTTGAGACTTTATGGCTATTACTCTGCTTTTGCTCCCCTTGAACATTCCTGCTAGAGACTTTTTTTCCCCAGCAAAAGGCAGAATATAGGCACATAATCTATTTGACTCTTGGTGAGGGACCTACAAGGACATTTACAGTTTCCTAATTCTGTATCATGCTGCTCTGAGACAAACGTAACAGGTAGTGACAGGACCAGGGGGAATGGAGCACAGCTGGAGGTGGGTGGATTCAGCCTGGAGGTGAGGAGGAAGTTGTTCAGCATGAGAGTGGTGAGAGCCTGGAATGGGTTGCCCAGGGAGGTGGTTGAAGCCTTGTCCTTGGAGGTGTTTAAGGCCAAGCTGGCTGAGGCTGTGGGCAGCCTGCTCTAGGGTAGGGTATCCTTGCCCAAGGCAGGGGGCTTGGAACTGGCTGATCCTTGTGGTCCCTTACAACCCTGACTGATTCTGTGATTCTAGATAAATTTGTCCCTCACAGAAATTTCTAATAGGCTAGAAAAGAGCTAAAAGACATTCCAATTTAGTTTTTTTAGGCATTGATTAACCTCTCTAGAGGCTACACTTAGAGATGTCTGTGACTACCTGAAGGGAGGCTGTAGCCAGGTAGGGGTTGGTCTCTTCTCCCAGGCAAGTGGCAACAGAACAAGAGGATACAGTCTGAAGTTGTGCCAAAGGAGGATGTTAGGAGGAAGTTCTTGTCAGAGAGTGATTGGCATTGGAATGGGCTGCCCAGGGAGGTGGTGGAGTCACCATCCCTGGAGGTGTTCAAGCAAAGCCTGGATGATCCACTTAGTGCCATGGTCTATTTGGCTGGCTAGGGCTGGGTGCTAGGTTGGTCTGGATGATCTTGGAGGTCTCTTCCAACCTGGCTGCTTCTATTCTATGTCAACTCCCCAGTCATGGCAGGGGGTTGGAACTAGATGATCTTTGAGATCCCTTCCAACCTAAACCTTTCTGTTTTCAACTCCATGTGCCACTGTACCTTGAGTTTGGAACTAGATGGCATTAAGTGGAAATGATATCAGAAAGAGCAGTCCTGGAGTATGGTTCACCATTGGAAACATGGGAAACAGGGCTTGTATTGACTGTATTGATTAGGACAGTGATGTTCAGCCATGTTCTATTTTTTTTCTATCTCTGCTTTCTGTCTTTATGAACTTCATGAAAGTGCTTTGCAGGTTTGTGTAGGCTCTTTTTGGTTTTTAGTACTTTTCACCCTTAGAACTGGTTGCATTTCATGACCCCTATCTGCTAGTTATTGAAGTTCCCTTCGTGATTGTGAATCTCTTCAAGATTTGGGTATAACAGGTCCTACAGAGACTGAAAGAATTTCAATTGATATCTCAAGGGTTTACCTTTGGATTTCTCTGGGGTCTTTCAGTTCCACCTGTCTTCACCTACTCCCATGCCTTTAGCAAGTTCATGATATTGTTCTTTTTGATATTTTGTCAAGTTCAAGACTAACTTTTTCCTTCTCTATTTCAGCCTGAGGAGACACGTGGCTGCTATTAACAGACTAGCTGATAAGGGCATGTTTTTTTGGGATTATGGCAATGCTTTTCTCTTGGAAGCTCAAAGAGCTGGTAAGTAGCTTCTGCACTTACTAGGTGACAACAAGGACAATTCTGCATGCATCCTCCTAGTTATATGTTTTGGTGGGATAGGATTGGCCACTCTTTAGTCTCTGTCATTCTGAGACCTTGACAGGTCATTAAGAGCACTGTGGTCAGCAGGGCAAAGGAGGGGATTATCCTCCTTTACTCTGCTCTCCTGAGGCATCACCTGGAGTACTGTGTGCAGTTCTGGAGCCCCCAACACAAGAAGGATATGGAACTGTTGAAGTGAGTCCAGAGGGGGACACAAAGGTGGTCAGAGGGCTGCAGCAGCTCTGCTCTGAGGACAGGCTACGAGAGTTGGGGCTCTTCATCCTGAAGAGAAGGCATCAAGGAGACCTTGTAGTGGCCTTCCAATATCTGATGGGGGCCTGCAGTAAGGCTGGGGAGGGACTATTTACAAGGCCTTGTAATGACAGGGAGAGGGGTAATGGGTTTAAACTGGCAGAGGGGAGATTCAAACTAGATTTTAGGAAAGGGTTCTTTCCAATGAGGGTGCTGAGACACTGGCACAGGTTGCCCAGGGAGGTTGTGGCTGCTTCCCTCCCTGGAGGTGTTCAAAGTCAGGTTGAGGATGAGGCCTTGAGCATCCTGTTCTACTGGCAGGTGTCTCTGCCTATGGTGGGGGGTTTGGAACTGGATGATCTTTGAGGTTCCTTTCAACCTAAACCTTTCTGTGACCTCTCTGGCTGAGGTGGAACCTTCATGGGAACCCAGGTGCAGTCTGGTTTTACATTTCATAGATGTCCTTCAAGTCATTGACTACTAAACTTTCTTTTATAGGTGCCAATGTTGAGAAAAAAGGAGGCAATAAAACAGAATTTCGATNGTTCATGTTTTCTGTTGGCTTCCATTGAGCTACTTCCTTCATTTTCCTGTGTACAGGGAAAAGAAGAGCTAGACTTGATGGAACACAAACCCTATGAGGAGAGGCTGAGGGAGCTGGGGATGGTTAGCCTGGAGAAGAGGAGGCTCAGGGGGGATGTTGTTGCTGTCTACAACTACCTGAAGGGAGGTTGTAGCCAGGTGGGGTTGGTCTCTTCTGCCAGGCAACCAGCAACAGAACAAGAGGACACAGTCTCAAGTTGTGCCAGGGGAGGTCTAGGCTGGATGTTAGGAGGAAGTTGTTGCCAGAGAGAGTGATTGGCATTGGAATGGGCTGCCCAGGGAGGTGGTGGAGTCACTGTCCCTGGAGGTGTTCAAGCAAAGCCTGGCTGAGGCACTTAGTGCCATGGTCTAGTTGACTGGCTAGGGCTGGGTGCTAGGTTGGACTGGATGCTCTTGGAGGTCTCTTCCAACCTGGTTGATTCTATGATTCTATATGGTTCACATAAGTAACGTCTGACAGCAGAAGTTTTGCCAGTAATTCATTCTGAAAGGCATAGCAGGTCTTGATAATTTGTTGTAAAGCTTTATCATTTTTAGAATTGAAAGGTCTTAATCACAGAATCAACCAGGTTGGAAGAGACCACCAAGATCAACTAGACCATGGCACTAAGTGCCTCATCCAGGCTTTGCTTGAACACCTCCAGGGACAGCGACTCCACCACCTCCCTGGGCAGCTCATTCCAATGGCAAATCACTCTCTCTCTTCTGAAAGTAGGCACCAGATGGGTGAACAGTAAGCTAAAACACTACCACATCAGAACTCTTCAGTCCTTCACACAAGCAGTTGCATTTTGTTTCATTGATCCTGTTATCCTTAAGTAGCTCTGTGCAAGAGCACAGCCAAATCACAGCCTCTAAGCGTAACTATGTGCAACTGCACTTCTGGGTGCTGGAAGATCTCTTCAGAGCAGTGGAGCTCAATTCCAAATCATCAGAGCTTATGTCTACACTGAACTTAAAAGCACATCTGAAATGGGATACTTTTCTGTCCATGTCATCTAGGCTGTGCATCCCATTTGTAGATAAAACTGAGCTCAGGAAATCTTTGTTGGACTGAGTTTATAACACCTTTTGCCTCTGACTCATGTTTAACTTGCATATACCATGTGAATAAAAACTTGAACATAGAGTAAAGCACCAACCAGACTAGATATCTTCTGGAAGTGAGCTGCAGCATGTCTTACTGTAGTGTGTAAACAATCTGGACTGCAAATAAGTTGGAAGTGAGGTACTTGTTCAGAACATACCCTTGTCTGACAGTGTAGATGCACTCAGAGTCAGCCTGGGTTCAGGACAAAAAGAGCAGGCAGCAGGGAGAGAGGATGTGTGATGAAACAAAAGTAGCAATTCATCTGATGATGCACTTGTTAGACTGAACTGCCCCTGTCAAAATTTGGGCTTGGCTGTATTTTTTGTAGACCACTTGATGGCTTTGTGAAGCAGCACTGTTTAATTTCTCAATTAATGGTCCTTGATGCTTCTGTTTAGATTAGTTCATTGAAAATGTTTCAAATTCTTCTGTCTCTGGCTAATGAAAGAAAAGCACTGCTAGCAGCCAGGAAAAATAAGGAAAGAATTTCAACTATCTCTTAATGAAACACTCTGTCTTCCCAGGGACATTTTTTCCCTGGGATTCGGGCCATTCCGCTGGGTTTGTACCTCAGGTGACCCACAGGATCTTGCTACCACTGACTCGATTGCCATGTCTGTGCTGGAAGACTCTATACGCCAGGGAGGTAAGGTCACCACCCCATGCCCCATCACTGGGAGTGCCTTTGGGGAGGAAAGGAAGCCAAGTTGTGAAATCACACAATCAGTCAGGGTTGGAAGGGACCACAAGGATCATCTAGTTCCAACCCTCCTGCCATGGGCAGCGACACCACCTGACTGGGCAACCCATTCCAGGCTCTCACCACTCTTGTGCTGAACAACTTCTTTCTCACGTCCAGTCTGAATCCACCCACCTCCAGCTTTGCTCCATTCCCCATAGTCCTGTCACTCCCTGAGAGCCTAAAAAGTCCCTCCCCAGCTTTTTTTGTAGGCCCCCTTCAGATCCTGGAAGGCCACAAGAAGGTCACCTGGGAGCCTCCTCTTCTCCAGACTGCACAGCCCCAACTCTTTCAGCCTGTCCTCACAGCAGAGCTGCTCCAGCCCTCTCAGCATCCTCATGGCCCTTCTCTGGACACACTCCAGCACATCCACATCCTTCTTGTAATGGGGACTCCAAAATGCATGCTAGCTTTTGTCTGAAGCCAAAGCAGGCAGTCTCTTTGCTGTTCCATGTGGGCAGGAAATCTTGCTGTTCTCCAAACTCCTGTAAGGAGTGCAACCAGTAAGTGATATGTAAAGGCACCATCCCAAAGGTATTGTTGCAGTTTTGGCTAAGAGCTTTTAATTTGGTTTGATACAGATTGTCCCATGCTTTGTCTCCTAAAAAAAAATCTCTGGAAGCAAGGGGGATCTTTCATCAACAGGTCCCTGAGAGTGTATTAAAGGAACAAAACTGCTTTTTCCCTGTCCCCTAGGTGCATGAGGCATGTGAATTTAAGGAGGCTTTTAAGAGGCTAGCAAGCAGATCAGTGACAGGACACCCAGATTTTATGGGTGTGGTGCTCCATCCAGTGTCATGTATTTGTGATTACAGTTCTGAGGTCTTTCTTTGTCATTTGTTAATAAATTGACAGCTGTTTCTGTTGACTGGTGGAACTGATCTGGAACATCTCTATGGCTTGCTGTGCTGCTCTAGTATTTGTCTGCTCTAAGTCTCTGTGCACTATGAAATACAAAATATGGCAAGTTGTCTCTGAAATAGCTTGTAAAAGTGATAGCAAGGAACTCATTCTCTATTTGGTATGCTGGGATAACTCCTGTAATCTCTTATGAAACATCTCTAGTAGTCTCAGTGAGTATTACCCATTACCACCTTCTAGAAGATGCTTCCTCAAAGCTTAGGAGTGGTAGCACTATCCTATTAGGACAGCACTAGCATATGGTTTTTCTTTCACTCCCTGTGAAGCAGAATTTAGAAGATAACACTTGGAGCCAACCCTTTTGGGCTCTCCAGTTCAGGAGGGACAGGGATTTACTTGAGAGAGTCCAATAGAGGGCTACAGGGATGGGGCCTTGACCAACTTGCTTCAGTAGGAAGTGTCCATGCCTGTGGCAGAAGGGTTTAACTACATGAACATGTCTGACTGATATGTGCCCCATCTGCCTTCATTTCAAATACTCCTGTGGTGGTTTGGGTGTCCCCCACCCCCCCCACACTTTAGAAATCACCCAGACTAGACTCAGGTGGCTCTGGAAATATGAATGAAGCTTATATTTACAGCTAGCACAATTTACAAGCAGAGATTTACAGTATATACAGTTATAGACAGAAATATACAAGGTAAAAAGGTAATACAGAAACACAACAGCCCTCCCAAAACCCTGTGTCCCCAGGAGGGGCTCTCAACCCTTCCCTCACCTCCCCCCCTACCCCTCTCAACCTTACCCCAGTCCCAAGGAAGAAATGGAGGTTTGGCCAAGGGGGTTAAGAAGCAAAGGTGAACTCAGCCAAAGCAAATGGAGGGTGAGGTTAGAGAGTGAGATGGAGTTCAGCCAGCAGCCTCAGCTCCCCAGCAGGCGAAGAGCCCAGAGCGAAGTGACTTTACCTATGTTTTGCTTTTTACACTAATACATCTCAATGAGACTATGAGGGAAGTAGACATCACCATTGTTTTCATTTCACAGCCTATGATCTAGCCCTTCTCCCCAAAACATTATAGCTAGGCTCAAACTAGCACAACTCCTCTTCGGTTTGGCTGATCAAAATGGAATGACACAGATGAAAATGAGAGGAGAAGATGGGGAATGAAAAAATTATTATGCAGAATTCCCTTCTTATATAGCAACATATATCTAAAAACAAGGTGTAGGGTGGGTTTACACAGTAGCTACTTCGTAGTCATTGTTTTCTCTGCAGTTTGAATTCCACAGTAATGAAAGACACTATACCTCAGCTGGTAGGATAAGAGCTCTTGGTTTTATCTAGGGATAAAAACATTCACATGGGCCATTTAGTACTGAGCCACTGCTGTGCAGCCAATCTGTATCCCAGCATCAGTGTAACTTCTCCTCAAGTATGGATTGCCAGACACTTCTGGGACTTTCTGCTGACCCAAAGGAGTTATTTACTGCATGATGCAAGACTGGATCGTAGTACCCAACACCAAGAAGCCTGCTAAAGCTACAACTTTAGCAAAGGCTCAGAGAGGGATTGAGCATTTAGCAGGCAGCAAGCCAGGTGACAAAAATGAACAGTAGACTAATTGCTTCTTTCCAGGTTTAATTTAGTATGCTGGAGATCCAAATGGGGGGGGGGTTTACTGTTCCAGCTGTCTCCTGGGTGACATCTCATACCGTCCTCTAAATATATGGCGCTGCATCAGCTACACAGAGGAATCTATATAGCATTTCCTCTGTGTGCTTGCATCTGAAAGTAGAATTTGATTTTCCCAGTGCTGTCAGCTGAACCCTATTAAAGTATATTGCATTCATTTTCAAAACCTCTTTTCTTTCTTGCTTTCTCTTGCCAGTGAGCACATCTGTGAAGCAGCAGTACCACGACAACATCCGCTGGATTCGGGAAGCTGGCAAGCACAGCTTGGTAAGTGCACAACCTCCTTTGGCAAGTGTGCCTGCTCCTGGTAGAGTGCAGTGGTTTAGTGTTGGAGTGCATAGCAGGAATGGGTGTGAGTGAAAACGCTGTCTGTAACTCCCAAGGCTGAAAGCATAAACATCTCTCCACAGCAGGGTTTTAAGGTGAGCTGAAGCAGTACTTTCCCTTGACATCCTCATCTGGCGATGTTCAGATAATCCAGTGATATCTACTTGTATATCTGGAGTGAAACAAGATAACCAATCTCCCTCCACCTCATCTGTAACCATTTTTCTTTCAAAGCACTATACAAAACATCCTTCTTGGCACTGCTTTGGCCCAACCTTTTCGTGCCTTCCTTTCTCAGTGCCCTTTTCAAACCAGGTGGAAAGGCCAAAGAACTGCTGTCCTTTTGCACTGTGGGAAGCAGGATGCCAGTGAGGCATCCTTTGTTTTTCTTGTAGGGCAGGCTTTCACTGTGAAGCTCTGGTAATGCTGTAGGGCTCACATATGCTGTCATCATCTGGAAACCAGACTGGTTTGTGGGGTAAAAGCTGAAGAGGAGCATAACTGTGCAGGACAGATGTTCTTTTCCATTCTTTGTCTCTGCATTTCTCTCTCCTTCCACCCCATCATTGCCAGTTCTAAATCTCTCCTCCTCTGTGTTGATAAGGGATTTGTTGATAGGAGGATTATAGCCTAGCAATCAGGTTGATTTAAAAAGTGGGGATATATTGGACAGTAGCAGCTGAATACAGAAATACATCTCACTGATTGTGTGAATGGAGATAAAACTCAGTTCAAAGAGGGACTTTAATATCTATCTTTTTTTTTTTCCTCCCTGGAAGCTGAACGTTAGTGAGGAAATAATCTGCATTTTCTCCTGCAGAAGGGGTCAATCCTGTGACTCCATCTATCTGGGCCCTGAAGATAAGCCAGTTGCAGAGAGAACTCACTGTTCTGGCATTTTTCTTTTCCAGGTTGTTGGCTCTCAAGCCAGAATCCTATATTCTGATCAGAGGGGCCGGGTGTCCATAGCCGTGGCTATTAATCAAGCAATTTCCAAAGGAAAGATTAAGGTTTGACTTTTATGTCTTGATATAGTGTGGTAAAAGTGCTTAGTATCTGGGACTGGAGTGGCAGGTGGGAAAGGAGAAAGACTTAGCCAATGAGAGAAGTGTCTGCCATTTCCATGGGACCAGTGTTCTCTAGCATGTATTTAGCGCTTAGTCCTCTTCTTTGCCTGTCATCAGTATTGCTCTACGTACTAGAAGGGGCAGTGGGTTTAGAAATGCTCTGAAGTATGCTCCCTTTTATTTCACATAAGGAACCTGCCTTGCTTTCTATCCAGGCACCTACAAGCACAATGTATCGTGCTGTAATTTGCTGAAAGGGCGAGGCAGAGAATTTAACTTCTTAGCACTGCCCCGAACGCTAAACGTAAGAAGAGGCTCTGCCACTGTCCACTGCGTCTTACTTTCTGGACCTCACTTTCAGCTATGACTACAGCCAGCCCTAAAATTAATTTTCACTTGCACTGCATATGTGAATGAAGAAAATAATTAGGCTGGATGCTGCCACTCTAGCATATAATGAGTCTTACTCCTCTGAGTAAAATCCCACTGACTATACATGGTGATGGTAAAAGCAGAACTTCCTCCTTACATCCAGTCTGAATCTCCCCACCTCCAACTTTGCTCCATCCCCCCCAGTCCTGTCACTCCCTGACAGCCTAAAAAGTCCCTCCCCAGCTTTTTTGTAGGCCCCCTTCAGATACTGGAAGGACACAAGGAGGTCACCTGGGAGCCTCCCCTTCTGCAGACTGAACAGCCCCAACTCTTTCAGTCTGTTCTCATAGCAGAGCTGCTCCAGCCCTCTGAGCATCCTCGTGGCCCTTCTCTGGACATGCTCCAGCATCTCCACATGTAGTAGGGGCTCCAGAACTGGCTGCAGTACTCCAGGTGGGGTCTCACCAGAGTGGAGTGGAGGGCGAGAATCACCTCCCTCCATCTGATGGCCACACTTCTCCTGCTGCAGCCCAGGCTCTGGTTGGCTTTCTGGGCTGCAAGTGCACACTGCTGGCTCATGTTGAGCTTCTCTTCCAGCGGCACCCCCAAGTCTCTCTCCTCAGGGCTGCTCTCCAGCCACTCACTGCTCAGCCTGGGTTTGTGCGTAAGATTGTCTCAACCCAGATGCAGGACCTTGAACTTGGTCTTGTTGAATCTCATAAGCGTAGCTTGTGCTCACCTCTCTGGCCTGTCCAGGTCCCTCTGGCTGGCATCCCTGTCCTCCAGGTTGTCTGCTGCACCACACAGCTTTGTGTCATCAGCAAACTTGCTGAGGCTGCACTCAGTGCCTCTGTCCATGGCACCCAGAAAGATGTTGAACAAGACTGGTCCCAGGACTGATCCATGAGGGACTCCGCTTGTCACTGGCCTCCACTTGGACATGGACCCATTGACAGCCACTCTTTGGGTGCAGCCATCAACCCAGTTCTTTATCCATCTTGTGGTCCACCCATCAAACCCATGTGTCACCAGCTTGGAGACCAGGATGTGGTGCGGGACAGTGTCAAAGGCCTTGCTCAGGGCCAGGTAAACAACGTCAGTTGCTCACCCCTCATCTATTGATGTTGTGATCTGTTCATAGAAGGCCACCAGGTTTGTCACACAGGATTTGCCCTTGATACTATGGGCAAGACTATAGAGACTGTATTGTATGTAAGTGTACAATATGACATCCTAGGGGACCAAAGTCCTCAAGAAACCTCTCAGGAATTATACCACTTAGAGTCATAGAATCAACCAGGTTGG
>WAAF01010653.1:0-16947 GCA_013400475.1 Tricholaema leucomelas
CCCTTCCAACCTTGTCTGATTCTGTGATTCTATCATTCTGAACAGCTTTTCTGAAGCCAGGAGTCTTGGCTTGGTGGCATTGTAAGATTTTACTGCTTTATCCTCTTGCCTTGTGAAAAACTCTTATGCACCAATCAGTCCCTGCCCAGGAGAGAGGGCTTTTACATTTTCTAATTAGTAGTATTATGTTCAGTAAACATATCCAGACACAAATTTACTAGGAGGAAAGAAAAGGGGTCTTCAGCCTCACTTCTTTCCCCAACAGGAACAGCCTTTTGGCAAGGACAAGCAAACCGTTAGGGGATGATTTCCTCCCTTTAACTGAGAGGTTAAGGCTGAACTTTGTTGGCTGACCTGCTCCCGTGACACATGATGGGGCTGTGCAACTCTCCCAGCTCTCCACCTGTCAGGTCACAGCTCTGTCTGAGGAAATGCTTTTGCCTTCAATATAGAAAAGAAGCAATCACACAGTAGGTGTTGTTACTGTATCTAGGCCACCACTGTTTTTCACCTTCTTTACAAACCTTTCTTTTAAGACAGTGTACTTCTGTGCTTAAAGATGTCCTTTCTGGAAACATCAGTTCTTGAGTTGCATTTGGTAACAGGGTTTGATTTACAAATGGCGTGTGAAGGTGCACACACCCAACAAACCCTGCAGCAAAGAAAGCTGCGTCTCAGGGGCTCTTTTGTAACTGCAAAAGCATTCAAGCTGCAGGAGAGAGCAGTATTCTGCTGTGCTGGTCGGGTGGGAAACGTGGAGGAGCAACAGCTTCAGCAGGTCTCCCATTTGGCAGCAGACAAGCTGCAAGCTTTTTGCACCTTCTGTTAAACCTGCTGAGAGGGCACGAGTGACTTTCTTCCTGCAAGCATGTTTGGGAAGAACTGTGTGACATCACAGAGGTTGTCTATAGAAAAGGTTTTCTGAGCAATTCATCTGCTTTTTAGACTTTTCAGTGAACGTTTTCCAGGAGCTTTTTCTAGACAAGTGTTGCTACAGATAGGGCTGTATTCAGGAGCACTCCAGCAAGAACCACTTTAACTCACGTTTGTGCCGAAGACACCCACTGCTCTGCTCCCAACCCCTATTCAGACCCTGAGCCTGTCCTGGTGTGCTAGTTTGAGCCTAGCTGGGATGTTTTGGTGAGAAGAACTGGATCATAGGCTGGGAAGTGAAAACAATGGTGAGGTCTACTTCGCTCACAGTCTTGCTGAGATGTGTAAAGGAAGAAAAGCAAAACAAAAGATAAAGTCACTTTTGCTCTGCACTTGGTGCTGGGCTGTTCTCTTCTGCTTTGCCTGCTGGGGAGAGCTGGGGCTGCTGGCTGAACTCCATCTTGCTTTCTAACCTCACCCTCCATTTGCTTTGGCTGATTCACCTTTGCTTCTTAACCCTCTTGGCCGAACCTCCATTCTTCCTTGGGACTGGGGTAAGGTTGAGAGGGGTAGGGGGAAGGTGAGGGGCAGTTGAGAGCCCCTCCTGGGGACTCAGGTTTCTGGGAGGGGAGTTGTGTCTGTATTACCTTTTCACCTTATATATTTCTGTCTATAACTGTATATACTGTAAATATCTGCTTGTACATTGTGCCAGCTGTAAATATAAGCTTCATTCAAATTTCCAGAGCCGGATGAGTCTAGTCTGGGTGATTTCTAAAGTGTAGGGGTGGGGGATACCCAAACCATCACACCTTGAAACAGTCTATCCCTTTTTTTTAACACATAAGGATGTTAGCTGAAACCTACCTTGTAAAGGTAATATGGAGCTTAATTTAAAACTATGAATTGGGTCTGTGTGAGATTATTCTCCTGCTTGCTAAAGGAGAAGATGATAGGCTCTGAAAAGTAATTTGGTTGAAGAAATAGGCTTACACTACCAGGTGATCACTTGCTCAATTTTCTTGGTAAGGGGAGGGGAAGATTTCTTTTTTTCTCCCCACTTGCTCCCTTCTGCTCTCTTCCCCTCACCTGCATGAGTAATTTTCAGGTCCATGGGGTGAAGGAATAGAGTTTTAGATGACTTCTGGGAAACCTTGGGGAACTGAATTCCTAATCAGTTGCTGTGTTGAATCTCCAGTCTTAGGAGATGTGCAAAAACTTAAGACCTGCATCAATATTCCCTGATGGACCAGCATGCCAGCCACAGCCAGTCCATTTATCTGTGGTGATGCTTCTCCTAACACTGTTAACTTTACTGAATGCCAGGCACAATCCTTCATCAATACATATTAATTAACAGTGCCTTTTCAACTCAAGGCTCTGTCTGTGCCATGGGCACGACCACTTTTTGAGCCATGCTACTTCAGCCTGGCAATGTTTTTATTCTCTTCAACAGCTGTACCATTGTTGTGGCTTGCATATGTGCTTGAACTTTTGTTTTAAAGGCCTTCAGTTTGCCATGAGCTGTTGTAGTACCTAGTTTTTATCAATGGGCTTTTGTTTCATTCTTACTGCCTGATGAAAGAGACATTTGGACTTAGGTTTTCCAGGTATTGAAGAAGAAATAATTTTCTCTTGAACTTTGCTATGTGGAGGCTTAAGCATTTCTTCTGTTTTAGCTCTGGCACATGTTTGTGTTCTCATTTTGTGTAGCACAAATAAGCTTCAAGTTAACTCCTAAGTGACTGCATCAGCCATAAGATTGTATTTTGTCCCTAGAGCTCAAGATTCCAGTACTTTCCATCTTGAGATACATCCTTTTGACTCATCTTTCAGCATAGCTAAGTCAATGCTCAATACAATGTTCTTTTAATTGCAGTCCTACATGGAAGATCATCTGAAAAACAAGAATCGTCTGGAGAAGGAGTGGGAAGCTCTGTGTGCTTATCAGGCTGAACCCAATGCCACCAGCACTGCACAGCAGGAGGAAAACATCCAGAAGAATCGCTCACAGGCTGTAGTACCATGTATGTATACATTCATTTGGATTATTGAATCATAGAATCAACCAGGTTGGAAGAGACCTCCAAGATCATCCAGTCCAACCTAGTACCCAGTCCTAGCCAATCAAACAGATCATGGCACTAAGTGCCTCATCCAGGCTTTTCTTGGACAGCTCCAGGGACAGCAACTCCACCACCTCCCTGGGCAGCCCATTCCAATGCCAATCACTCTTCTGGCAACAACTTCTTCCTAACATCCAGCCTGGCACAGCTTGAGGCTGTGTCCCCATGTTCTGTTGCTGGTTGCCTGGGAGAAGAGACTGCAACCCCACCTGGCTAGAGCCTCCCTTCAGGTAGTTGTAGACAACAATGAGGTCACCCCTGAGCCTCCTCTTCTCCAGGCTAAATATCCCCAGCTCCTTCAGCCTCTCCTCACAGGGCTGTGCTCCAGGCCCCTCACCAGCTTTGTTGCCCTGCTCTGGACACATTTCGGTATCTCAACGTCTCTCTTGAATTGAGGAGCCCAGAACTGGACACAGCACCCAAGGTGTGGTCTGAGCAGTGCTGAGTGCAGGGCCAGAAGAACCTCCCTTGTCCTGCTGGCCACACTGTTACTGATCCAGACTAGGATGCCATTGGCTCTGCTGCCCACCTGGGCACACTGCTGGCTCATCTTCAGCTACTCTCTACCAGCACCCTCAAGTCCCATTCTGCCTGTCTGCTCTCAGCCACTCTGTCCCCAGCCTGTAGCGCTGCTTGTGGTTGTTGTGGCCAAAGTGTAGAGCCCTGTACTTGGCCATGTTAAATCTCATCCCATTTTTAAGCTTTTGATACTTTACTGAACGTTGTTTGCACAGTGGTTTGAAAGCTACAGGTGACAGGCAAACAGAGCATGGAGCAGCTTCTTTGTGTGCTTGAAAACTGTAACTACAACTGTGGGCTGAGTGCATGTCCTGTTGTCATATCAGAGATTGTTTATCTCCTTATAAGTGTATATATGTTACAAAATTGTGCAAATATATCACACAGCACTGCTGCAGCTGTGCTGTCTCTTGAAATTCAATAGCCAGAATGCTTTTCAGTGCTGGAATATAGTTTCTGTACAAGAGTGGCATCTGTAGCCATTCAATAGAAAGACGTTTGGCTTGTGTTTAGACAAGTTGGTATCATGTCCATCCAACAGTGATACCAGCAGTCTATAATCAGAGCTAGATGATCTGTTTATCAGATACTCAGCTGTACTGAATGAGCCCCTTTAGGCTGCAGTGGATAAGCTTGCTAACTGGCTTCTCTTTCTGCTAGGCTTGGGATAAAAGAGAAAAAAGAAGGATTAAAAAAAGCAGGCAGTGTTTATATTCCTCAAATCTGCTCTTTCCTAAAGCAGGCACATTTCTGAGCTTGAAATTAAGGCAGTGTATTTTTCCTATGCAAATATATGTGTCTCAGAGATTACATTGGCAATCTATGTCCACACATTTTATTAAGCAACCAATGAAACAAAACTGGAACTGAAAATATATGCAGTCCACAGCAACAAAAATGTTCTCAGTCAGTGTGCCCACAATCCAGCTGGGAGCTTGGCAAACATATATGACTATTTTAATTTTTAAAGTGCCCCAAAACCATTAATTTTTCCTATGAGAGCCACGAGTGAGTACTATTCCTGCTTTAGAAATGGGGAAATGATAGGTAACACACTAAGTAAATGTCAGAGCCAGATTTAGAGTGAAGGTTCTTTGGAAGTACATGACAATTTAACTGAGCCATCAGTCCCTGCATATTTGCTTCAGCAGGGTTTGTCTCTCTTGTTTATGTAGTGGCACTTTGCTGCAGTATTTTGCTACACAGGAGAGGAGTGCAGTAGTTTGGTGATATGAATTCCTCTGAGCAATTGTGGTGCTGCTTGAAAGCCTTTCAGGGAATCAGTGAGTTTTCTGCGTGTGTTTGGGGAGCAGGTCTGTTGAAACATTCTGAAGAGATGAGCATTAAAGTTAAAGGAGTGGAAGCCTTCTGTGCTCTTTCCCATTCTGATAAAAAATAGCATTTAACCAACATGATAGGAAATTTAAAGTGTCCCATTCTGACAAAAAATAGCATTTAACCAACATGATAGGAAATTTAAAGTGCTCCGTAGTAACGCATATTGGTCCAAGTTAGTCTGACAGCTTTGAGTGTTCTTCTCAATGCGTATTTACAGTCAGAGCATCTTAGAACCAGAGAATCAACCAGGTTGGAAGAGACCTCCAAGTCCATCCAGTCCAACCTAGCACCCAGCCCTGTCCTGTCCAATCAACTAGACCATGGCACTAAGTGCCTCATCCAGGGGCACTTCAATGCCTCCAGGGATGGCGACTCCACCACTCTCTCTGTCAACAACTTCCTCCTAATATCCACTCTATAAATCTTAAATCATTCCAAGTCAGTACTTATAAGTGAAGCCAGGTTGCTACTGGTTGCTTGCCTTGGAGACAGCATGGAAGCTACAGGTGTTGCCAGAAATGGATGCTGGTTACTCAGCCAAAGTAGGAAATGTATCTGCTTGATATAATGAGCAATAAGATAAGGACCTCAAGACTAGATCATTTTAGCTTTGAATCCAGAAGCAAGAGCTGCAAGAGAGATTTTTTTCTCTTGGGTGTCATGCCACATGAGAGAGCTCAACTATTTTCAGAGGTAATAGAGTCTGTCTCTTGTCATCATGTTGCACCATGTGAATGAATCCATCTACACTGCTCAGCCTTCAGCTGACAGTCTCTGCCTTTGCCTTTTTCCATGGCAGATTGTTATGCCTGTTCTTCCCACTGTTGAGTCTAGTAGGCTAAATCAGTATGACCTGGGAAGGTTTTTGGGCATAGATAAGGTGGCTGAAATTTATTGAAGATTTCATTAGAAGTGTTTTAGCACATTTAAAACTGACTTAGTACTTTTGCAAGAGCCAGAGGCTATTTTTTTGTTTCGTTACAACATGGCAAATTCTATTATAGAGAGGGATATTAGTGCACAGAGAACTTTGTGGTTTTTGACTACACAAAATGATCTATCCTTAGTTTATGAAGTTGATGTAGACTGGTAAAAAAGCTGTCAGGTTAAAATTACTTTGATAATGGGTGGAAAGTGTGGCATAGAGTTTAGATGATCTTAAATCATAGTATCACATCACCAAGGTTGGAAGAGACCTCATAGATCATCAAGTCCAACCCATTACCACAGAGCTCAAGGCTAGACCATGGCACCAAGTGCCATGTCCAATCCTGCCTTGAACAGCTCCAGGTACGGCGACTCCACCACCTCCCTGGGCAGCCCATTCCAGTAGCCAATGACTCTCTCAGTGAAGAACTTTCTCTCCACTTCAAGCCTGAATTTCCCCTGGCATAGCTTAAGGCTGTGTCCTCTTGTTCTGGTGCTGCCTGAGAGAAGAGAGCAACCTCCTCCTGGCTACAACCTCCCCTCAGGTAGTTGTAGACAGCAGTAAGGTCTGCCCTGAGCCTCCTCTTCTCCAGGCTAAACAATCCCAGCTCCCTCAGCCTCTCCTCATAGGGCTTATGCTTGAGGCCTCTCACCAGCCTCGTTGCCCTTCTCTGGACACATTCAAGCATCTCAAATCTTGATAAGGTGATGGTTATTGTAGACTGTTATGACTGAGATGAGAAAGAGTCCAGTTTGTCCACTCTTTTTTTTTTCTCTATAGCAAAGTCACAGATTTGCCTCATAATAAGTGAAGAAGCAAGGCTGATATGCTTTTGATATGCTGCAAAGTTGTTATGCTGCATTCAAAGTATTCTAACAGAGTAATGCCTTGTTAGCGTTTCCTTACTCCTTTCATATTCATAATCACCTTGGCAAGGTAGAACAAGATTGACAATTCATGTAGAAGATTTCATCTTAGGAAGACATCAAAGAAGCATTAATATTATGTTGTATTTACTTTGCATTTTCCTTTCCTGACCAGTCTTAAAGTAATACTGTGTTATTTTTTACTGTTTATAATGCTGATGTAATTTCCAGACCAACATTATCTTCAATCACAGACTTTTATCATAGTACTCTTATGCCAATCTTTTCTATTTAGAAACAGCTTTTAAAATGCTTGGGAGCAGATTCTTCCTGGTCTTCAGACTGATCCAGTTTTAGTGTGTACTCACGGAACTTCAGGACTTGGTTTTGGGGACTTGGTGGTATTGAGTTGATGGTTGGACTTGACAATCTTAGAGGTCTTTTCCAACCTTTATGATTCTGTGATCCACTTTCTCACTTCCTTGTTTCCAGCTTTTGTTTGTTGGTTCTGTTCCTTCAGAAGTGCCCGACTGAAAGGAAACAGAAGACAGAGTGCATTAGGCAAAATGTGACCTTTATTTTTCCAAGCCTTCAAGCCCCATCTGGAAAACAATAGAAGTAATAGATCTTCATTAAGTTGCACAGCCACTTGCATTGTGAGATGGAACACTGCTGTAGTATCAGTCCCTCTTTCAATGATCCAGATAGATCTATTCAACTCAGTCTCCTAATTGCAGGAATTCACAGTCTCACCAAGGTTGGAAGAGACCTCATAGATCATCAAGTCCAACCCTTCACCACAGAGCTCAAGGCTAGACCATGGCACCAAGTGCCACGTCCAATCCTGCCTTGAACAGCTCCAGGGACGGCGACTCCACCACCTCCCTGGGCAGCCCATTCCAGTAGCCAATGACTCTCTCAGTGAAGAACTTTCTCCTCACCTCAAGCCTAAATTTCCCCTGGCGCAGCCTGAGGCTGTGTCCTCTCGTTCTGGTGCTGGCCACCTGAGAGAAGAGAGCAACCTCCCCCTGGCCACAACCACCCCTCAGGTAGCTGTAGACAGCAATGTGGTCTGCCCTGAGCCTCCTCTTCTCCAGGCTAAACAATCCCAGCTCCCTCAGCCTCTCCTCGTAGGGCTGTGCTCGAGGCCTCTCACCAGGCTCGTTGCCCTTTTCTGGACACGTTCAAGCATCTCAATGTCCCTCTTAAACTGGGGGGCCCAGAACAGAGATCATCCAGTCCAGCCTATCACCCAGCCCTATCCAGTCAACTAGACCATAAATCTGTATGTAGACACCAAACAGGTTTCTTAGTGCAAACTCCAGGTAGTACTCCCGGAGTACTCCTTTAGGAAGCCTCTCTCAGCCACACATACCTATCTATACATTTTGCTTTCCTTTCAGCTGTATCTTGGCTGGAGCAGCAGCAAATGCAAAGCAGTTCAGCATTCAGCAGTAGCTAGTGTAGCTGTTTGAAATGATGACTAGGTGCAGCTTGGCCAGACTGCAGTAGCTACTAACAGCATTTGTCTTTTCTCTCACTGCGTTATTACCATCTCTCTCCTCTTCTATTTCTTCATTCATCTTTCTTGCTTGCTTTTTAGATTACACTTATGTATCTTCCTTTTCTGTCATCCCTTTCCTCATTTCCTGCTTCTCTTCCCCTGCTTCTAACACAATCAATACACAGTTTACACACATGAAAAATAAATCCTCTACATTCAGCATTTTCCCCTTAATTGCTTATTGTTAACATAACAAACTGGTGTCAGTGGTATTCTTTTTTTTCTCCTTCTTTCTCCTTTTTCTGTCTCTTTCTGAAGAGCTATTATGCTAGTTCCTAGAAGCCTTGAGGTGATAACAGGCATAGACAAGCACAATCTGTTCGTTGTCAATATGAACACTTAAGTCTGAAACTGAAGCACACATGGGTGCAGACTCTTGATGTATGCAGAAAACACATGCACAACCTTTTTTGCAAGCCTTTTTGTTGTTGGTGGTGGTTTGTTTGTTTTGGTGGGGTTTTTGTTGTTGTTGTGTTTTGGTTTGTTGTTCTGTTTTGGCTTGTTGTTGTTGTTTTGGGATTTGTTTGAGAAGAAATACAAAGTCTCACCACCTTTTTATTACCAAAACCTTAACATGTCTCACCCTCTGATAAACTCTCCAAGCTGGAAGGATAATGATATGGCACTCTCCATCAGAAGGTTGTGTTTAAAACTGTGCCAGTTTGAGCCTAGCTGGGATATTTTGGTGAGAGGAACTAGATTATAGGCTGTGAAAAGGAAACAATGGTGATGGCTACTGCACTCAGAGGTTTGCTGAGATGAATAAGAACAAGAACAGAAACATAGATAAGGGAGTTGCTCTCTGGGCTTTTTTGGGCTGCACTTCTCTCTCTAACCTAACCTGCTGTCTTTGTGACTAATCCCTCTGCTTCCTAACCCCCCTGGCCGACCCTCCAAACTAACTTGAGTGTAAGGCAAAATCTAGGGTAAGGTAGAGGGGTGGGGGGAAGGTGGAAGGGTGGTTGGGAGCCCCTCCTGGCCCTTTTGGGAGGGCTGTTGTGTATCTCTATTACTTTTAACTTGTTTATTTCTGTCTATAGCTGTATAGGTTGTAAATATCTGCTTGTATATTGTGCTAAGCTGTGAATATAAAGTGCCATGGTCTGGTTGACTGGATAGGGCTGGGTGCTAGGTTGGACTGGATGATCTTGGAGGTCTCTTCCAACCTGCTTGATTCTATGATTCTGTGATTCTCCAATTTCCAGGTTGACTGAGTCAAGTCTGAGTGATTTTCCAAAGTGGTGGGGGGGGGGCAGGTAACACCCAAACCATCACAAAAACAACCAAACAAAATACTCCAGATCCTGAAGTTACTAATCTGACATTTGACTTGTGTTGGAGAGCCATGCTGACATCTGTTTGCTAAATACTGATGAATCACTTTCTACTCTCTCTCCCTCATCCATTTGAAAGCATTTCACGTTTTCTTTGGTGATTGGCTCAAACAAATTTGCTGTCTAATGAATGAGGCTTATCCTGAGTGCTTACTTAGAATGAGATACGTGAGAGATCACATATAATGCACATAACCTGCACATCTCCTGCACAGCCAAAAGATTTCAGAGCTGTAGTTTTCCAAGCCCTCTATGACAAACCTCGTTGTAAAGCTCCCTATAAAGAGTCTTTGGTAGCCTCAAAATCTCAAATGTCACAAGTTCATTTTTATTTCTTTCCATGGCAAAGTAAGATGGAAGTGAATAATGTGCATGAAGGTGTTCCCTTTCTCATATTCTTCATCCTCCTATCGTGCTGAAACCTTGCCATTGGAAACGATTTAATGTGAATAGTAAAGAACAGCTCTGCATTCCTTTGTCTTGACTTGTTCACCACAATAGACTGTGCAGAGTAGTTTGGTGGGATGTATAAATTGTGCAGGTTATGTACCAGGCACGAAGTTGTTTGGGATTCATATGTAGAGACTTGAACATCTCTTAGACACATTTTCTGCGTGTGATCTGGTCACTCTTTCTGTAGTCAGTGAAAAGAAATGGGTGCTTGTTGAGTGCAGTTTAACCTGTTTGTTTTAGATAAACCAGGATGACATGATTCATAACATATAAATATTTCTTTCCTCTTAGCAGAGAGTGAGTCTAGATGACTGGAAGAGATGCAGACATCTGCATTGTCACTGTCTAAATACAGATAAATAAACCCCATCCATTACGTATGTCCCAGAGTAACGAATAGAGTTTGAGGTGTGCCAACTCTAAACATAATTGATCTATCACCAGTAAAAATACACATTAAAAAGTGATGAAAGAGTCCTCCAATATGTAAACATGAGTAAATCTTTTGTGTTCAGAGCTGCTGTTTCTTAGTGGTGTCTGACCTAAGTACCTTCCCAGCAGTGTAAGATATCTGTGTTTGGAGTGCACCAACTCTAAACATAATTGAGCTAGCAGCAGTAAAAAATACACATTAAAATGTGATGAAAGAAACTTGCAATGTGTAGACAACATGGGTAAGTCTTCTATGTCCAGAGCTGCTGTTTCTTGGCTAGTTGTGTCTGAACTAAGTACCTTCCCAGCAGTGTAAGTGCCCCTGCCATACTTCTAGGTGCAGTTGTTACCAGGATTTTCTCTCTCCCACAATCATTCCCAAGTCATATCATCTGCTCATGTCTCTAGTGTAGCACCACACAGCACTGGTCTTTGGTCAAGACAGACTAACTTACTGTCCAGCTCTCAACTGTGATGTTCCTGCTGTTCATTTTATAGAGAAGCCAGGTGAACAAAGTGTGTCAGCTCACTTCTTCCATGACCCTGCAAACACAGGAGTGTTTGCAGTGCTATAATACTGGGGGTTTTTTTGGTGGTTTGCCTAGTTTAAATCTTCAACTCTCTGAGCAGTGGAGTTTCACCTTTTTCCTATGGGAGGTAGTAGCACATTATTGTGCATCTTATGAAGGCTTACTTTCTGATACCCTCCCTCTGAGATATCTTAGTACTCCATTGCTGACTCCAACTTTCACACTGTGGCTGCATCAAGGCTATGCTAGATTGGGAATCAGAAGGAAAGATCCCATCTGACAGTTATTGCTTGTCCATCTTGAAACACACATTAACATTGTTTGAATTACAAATGTTAGAATACTTTCTTCTCTTCTTTTCTCCTTTACAGATGATCATTCCAGGATATGTCTGAAAGGTGAAAACAGCCACGACAATTCAGACTACATCAATGCTAGCCCAATTGTAAGTATGGCAGCCTATGAGAAATAATCCAAACAGTCACTCTCCATTCTTCCTTGGTGCTAAAAAATGCTTAGTTGAGGCACCTCACTGTTCAGATTGTGCAACCTCAGATTGTGAGCACCTCACAAATAATGTCTCAGGCTGTTCTTTCAAGTTGAAAAGAAGTAAATCTTCTACGTGTGCATGCAATACCCTTGAAGTTTATGTACTAAGAAAACAGAGTCATTAGATAGTCATTGTTCTACCTTTTAGTGCTGTCAGTTTTTCAGTACTTGATGTTTAACTTATGGGTCATAAAATTCAAATAATACATCCTTAGTGGAGCTTTTCCTTCTCTCAGGAGGTAAAACTTCCTTCTTTTTTGCTTTATGCTACTAGCAGCAGTCGTAGGAGGAATCATTTCTGTAGCCACGGAGCGCTGAGCTCTGCAGGCTTCTGAACACCTTCTGCATTAGGAAGGGACATTTCCTCTTATCTTCCTGCCTCCACTGCCCTGCCAATGCATGACTTGGTGGTTTTGTAGCTCTCCTGGTGCTTCTCTCAGCTTACTGTTTGGAAAGCAAGAACAAGATCACTTTCCACTTGTGTATTCATTCATACTGCAAAATAGGACAATCCAGTTCTTGCATCCTAGTACTCCAGTGCAGCCCAGCTGCCCTTTTTCACCCTGTGTAAGCTGAATGTGACTACCTTCTTGTTTGCAAAAAGTTATAGAGATAGATCTCTGTTGTTAAGCACAAAACATGTGCGACGGAGCCAGCAGCATTGCCCTGTCATAGCAGTTCAATGGAACTGTTATGATATCCAATTAAAGGGAGGAAGAGGCACAATGTCAGGCTAATACTGGAGTCACTTTTACTTATGGCTCTTCTGTACGTTAATTAGGGACTGAAAAGTCACTATATGCAAATGGTAAGAAAGAACTTACAAGGGAGAAGTAGATCTCCTTGCAGTAGGTTGTGTATGCCATTATTGACTCATTTTCCTGGGAGTTATCAGTCTCCCAGTTAAATCACTTTGTGTGAGCAAGACAGCTGACAATTTGCAACTGCATGAAATCAAAGGCTGCTTCCTTCCAAAGTTGTTGGGCAATGCTTCTTTTGTCTTGAAAAACCCCACAACTGCATAGAACCTGTTCCCTGAGCATTGTTTTTCTTAGTTTCATCAAAGTTCCAACAGCATCAGTTCCTTAGAATCATAGACTCAACCAGGTTGGAAGAGACCTCCAAGACCATCCAGTTCAACCTATCACCCAGCCCTAGCCAATCAAATAGGCCATGGCACTAAGTGCCTCATCCAGGCTGGTTTTGAATACCTTCAGGGATGGCGACTCCACCACCTCCCTGGGCAGCCCATTCCAATGCCAATCATTCTCTCTGCCAACAACTTCCTCCTAACATCCAGCCTATGCCTCTCCTGGCACAACTTGGGACTGTGTCCCCTTGTTCTGTTGCTGATTGTCTGGGTGAAGAGACCAACCCCACCTGGCTGCAACCTCCCTTCAGGTAGTTCATTGTAGACAGCAATGAGGTCACCCCTGAGCCTCCTTGAATATATAGAAGTGTTTTATTCAAAATGTTAAAAAGTACACAGAATTATTTTGTCTTTGGCTTAGGGTAGAGGGGAAACCAAAGCATCTGCACACTTCAGGGATCTCCAGCTGCCATTTTAGAGGACAGATAGACGTGCGCAGATTAGGATAGGTTTTGCACTACTGTTAAGTATGTCTCTGAGTAGACCACACTCTAGCTGACCCCAGAATCAGGAGATCAGAGTGACTTAGCACTTCAAGAAATGTGTACCCTGCTTGTAACTTCATGTAGACACGTCCAGCTCCAGCACTTCAGTGCTCTGCCTCTCTTTAGGTGAGTTATGTTTGATTAAGTCTTAAGTTGATAGCAGAGGCTGAGAGGTTTTGTGGCAAGCGCAGGAGTGGGAGGTGTTAGCTGGAAGTGAGATGCTGTTTCCTTGTAAGGGCTTGGTTGTAATTCTCATGACGACAGCATGGTGCAGGAGTGGAATTGCAGCATCTGTAGACCATGCAGAGCCAGATTCAGTGTTGGCAGCAGTACAGATGCTGTGTTTTTTGCCGAATAACCAAGATGGGCTTTTGACACCTGCCCAGAAATCTGTGTGGATATAGCTTTAAGCAGCTGGAGATGGGGTAAATTCTTGCATATGTGCATATGCCTGTTGCAATTGTAATTCTGGATTATAATTAATTACACTGAAAAGTGTAAGATCAAGTAGTGTTGGGGGTGGAGAGACGTAACCAAGATACTCCATTGACGTAACTGGGAGAGGATTTGCTTTGTCAGGATGCCTGAAGCTAATGCAGGAACAGGGTCTCTACTTCCTCGGCCTTGGCTCTCATGGTTTTACAGGGTACTGTCATCTTACCTTTCCATCCAGTGCTTAATAAGGCTATTTCCTTTTGCATGATAAGAAGATATTTATTTTTTTGTAGCTTTCCAATCCCTGGAGTTGTTCTGAAAAAGCCTGGATGAGGCATTTAGTGCCATGGTCTAGTTGATTGGACAGGGCTGGGTGCTAGGTTGGACTGGATGATGTTGGAGGTCTCTTCCAACCTGGTTGATTCTATGATTCTAAGGATTTTGTTCAATGAAACAGGTCACACTGATGAAGCAAATATTCTTATGTTTGTCCTTATATCTCTTAGAGAAATATTTCTGTGCCCAGAGGTAAGTGGGTGCACAAGTACTTCACTGGGCTGGGACAAGCACCCAGTATCTTGCATAGTCATGCAAAATTGCCAAGAGAAACTCTTGAGTTCCTCTTCTTCATGGTTGTATAAGGGGCCATACTGTATGGACATGACCTGCTCTTCCAAGGGAAGGCATGCTCCAGGTGTTCTGTGAGTTTGTTTCACTAAGTCCATAGTCATTTCTCTGCTTTGAAAGCAATAAATAAAACATGTGTTTCCTGAAGTTGATGCAGTGACAGGTTGGTAGGAGAAAGGCACTACTTTGCAAGCCCATAGTTTGGAAAGATTCCCTACACACTGTTTCCTTATGATAAAAGTTGAGTATTTTCAGGTTAGTGTAAACATGTTGGTTGATCTGATATAATTTATGTCTAATGAATCATAGAATGGTTTAGGTTGGAAGGGACCTCAAGGATCATCCAGCTCCAACCCCCTGCCATAGGCAGGGACACCTCCCACTAGAGCAGGCTGCTCAAGGCCTCATCCAGCCTGGCCTTAAACACCTCCAGGGAGGAAGCATCCACAACCTCCCTGGGCAACCTGTGCCAGTGTCTTACCACCCTCACTGTAAAGAACTTCCTCCTAACATCCAGTCTAAATCTCCCCTCTTCCAGCTTAAACCCATTCCCCCTCGTCCTGACATTACCAGACCTTGTCAATAGTCCCTCCCCAGCCTTCCTGTAGGCTCCCTTCAGATACTGGAAAGCCACTCTAAGGTCTCCTCGAAGCCTTCTCTTCTCCAGGCTGCAGAGCCCCAACTCTCTCAGCCTGTCCTCATAGCAGAGCTGCTGCAGCCCTCTGAGCATCTTCGTGGCTCTCCTCTGGACCCGCTCCAGCAGTTCCATGTCCTTCTTGTGTTGGGGGCTCCAGAACTGCACACAGTACTCCAGGTGGGGTCTGAGGAGAGCAGAGCCAAGGGGCAGAATCCCCTCCCTTGCCCTGCTGCCCACACTGCTCTTGCTGCAGCCCAGCACAGGGTTGCTGTCTGGGCTGCATGTGCACACTGCTGGCTCATGTTGAGCTTTTCATCAACCCAGACCCCCAGGTCCTTCTCCTTAGGGCTGCTCTCAGCCATTCACCACCCAGCCTCTGTCTGTGCCTATCTGTGTGTATCTGAAGTAGAACACAATGGTGGCAGAGACATTCAGTCTCTGTTCTCACCTCAGAAGCCTACTGGAATACACTGGGCACTTGACCCTGCAGCGTTTGCTATTGCAGCCTGAGCTGGACATTCATGGTAGTAATTCTGCTGTTTATTTGAGAGCTCTCCTGTCAGCTGCCACAGATTTAATCCACATCTTCGCAAGTGTCCAGTGGATGTGGAGGACCAATAAGTCTGCCTTTATTCAGTCTTGCAAAAATCCTACCCTTCCTTCCCTTCAGACTGCCGCCTTTCAACTTAAATAACCTCAGTAATTATCATGTCAATACAGCGATGTTCCCGATGCATTTGCGCCTTGCAGCGCTTGGTTTAGGAGCGGGCATTGTAGTGAGCTGCAAGATAGGCATTAGTAGCACAGGATCACTACTGTCTGAACTGACTGGAAGAGGCTTTTTTGTCCCTGCACATGTGAGCTGTCTGGTAGGGAAAGAGTGTAAAATAAAGTAATTATATTTGAGCTTCGTAAAGGAAGGCTTCCAGTCGTGTACATGTCACTGGGCATCTCCAGCTTCTGGGTCAGTGGTCCAGTCTCCAGCTGGGGCTCACTCAACCTTAACTTAAGTCTAAATGAGTGCAGCAGTACACCGTAAAAAAAAACCCTCTGCCCTAGACAATGAGCTGGCCACCTGCCCACATGTTTCTGCCTTTTAAAAACTGCTGCCCCCCCTCTCAGGGCCTCCTTTCCCTCCAACATGTTGTGAACACTGGGGTTGGATTGATGGTGGGAAAGGAAAATAGCAAAGATTTAGTCAAAGTCCTTCCCATCGGTCTTTAATTTCGCGGTAGCGTGAGGCCAGGCAAGATGAATCCTCAGGATGAATTTTCCAGGTAAAAGTGAAGCAGAAATCTGTTTCCCTCCTCTCTGAAATAACATAAAGTACTATGATAATAACTCTGCTATCAGCAGCTGAATGAAAGGCTTGCAATTACAGCACAAGGAGACCCTGACTGTGCAGAATAAAACTGTGATAATTACATCTGTCATATTTGTACTTAGTCCTCATTAAGTTTCAGGAAAATCATCCAGTAGTAAATAATGTGCAATCTTTGCTTTTAAATCAGAGGTCATGAAAGTAAATGGGAATTCTGTTTTTTCCTCATAGGGTGTCTGAGAGAGAAGGAGAAAAAAAAAACACCAAACCCAAACCATCAACTACATTTAAAACCTCAGTTTGCTTATTATTGAAGACACCAGACTGAGGAATGTCATTAGCGTGACAGTTTGTTCAAACACAGCATACAAATTTCAGACTCTGACATTCATAATGGCATTCACAACCAGATCTACTTCTTTCATTCCATTAGGGGTTTTAAGGGAAGGACTTAAAAAGTGGTTTAAATCTTAATTCGAACTTGATAAGGACTTGTCTACCTTCTTTTTAATTGTAAGGCTGAGAGGAACATGATTACAAGGTTCATCTGGATAGGGCTTTCACAAAAACAAGTATCCTTTTGGAGACTCTCAATACTCTGTGTAATAACTACATGCATGGAAGTAGGTTTTGTTTGTGTTACGAGCACATTAGATATGTGTTTATATATTAATACATTATACCAATAAATATATATTTATATATATGTATAAGGAAGTAGGTTTTGTACTATAAACACATTAAATTTGTGTTTGTATATTAAGACATTGTCTATTAATA
>WAAF01010654.1:700-15945 GCA_013400475.1 Tricholaema leucomelas
TATATAAGCTTAGAGATGTAGGCTACATATTTATATACTACTAAATCATCTATTTAATATAAAATCAGAGATGTAGGCTACCTTTTTATGTACTACTATATCATCTGTTTTATATAAGCTTAGAGATGTAGGCTACCTATTCATATACTACTAAATCATCTATTTAGTATGAAATCAGAGATGTAGGCTACCTATTTATGTCCCACTATATCATCTATATAAACTTAGAGATGTAGGCTACCTAGTTATATACTACTAAATCATCTATTTTATATAAGCTTAGAGATGTAGGCTACCTATTTGTGTACTGCTAAATCATCTATTTAATATAAAATCAGAGATGTAGGCTACCTATTTATATACTACTAAATTATCTATTTTATATAAGCTTAGAGAAGAAGGCTACCTATTTATGTACTACTATATCATCTATTTTATATAAGCTTAGAGAAGAAGGCTACCTATTTATATACTACTATATCATCTATTTTATATAAACTTAGAGATGTAGGCTACATATTTATGTCCTACTAAATCATCTATTTAATATAAAATCGGAGATGTAGGCTACCTATTTATGTACTACTGTATCTATTTTATATAGAGATGTAGGCTACCTATTAATGTACTACTAAATCTGTGGGTTCAGAGGTGTTCGTGAAGGTGGCACAGCAAGCAGGGTGTGTTCCTTTTCGCTGGAACAGTGGAGATGTTTGTGTGTCACCACCCTGAGGGTTAGCTGACTTTAGGTCCCTCGGATGAGGGCATTTGACTTTAACTCTGCATTTCAAGACGGCATGAAGAGAGGACTTCTTGCTGCTCGCGAAGAGCTGCCTTTGTCTAGGCTTGGTGATGGAACTGGGGCTCAATTCCCCAGGTGTCATGCCCAGGTGCAGTTCCTGGTTCTGCTGCAGCTGCACTGAGTGGTCACCTCTGAGCTGTCTGTCCCAGGTAGAACAATGTGAACTTCTTGATGTTGAGTCCTGTTCCAACAGCTCTTCATCTGAGCTGTGTGCCTGGATCTGCCATGAGCTACTGCTGTGGGACACAGGACGGATGCTGCCATGGTGTGCTGGACCATTCGCGGTGTGATCACCCTTGTCACTGAGCCTCAGTGCACTTCGCTGCTGGATTTTTCTCCTTAAGCTTTTCCCCCTGACCTGGCACCTTCTGTTTTACAAATTGCATGTCTTGCAAGCTGGCAGCTCTGCTGCTTCAGGGGTCTCACACATCTTCACCAGACCTTGGAAGCTACCATGAAAGCCTTAATGTGAAGGTCTCGCCTGTTTGCATCGAGCACTTCTGAAGCCTTGGAGATGCTGCAGAGCACTGCTGTAAACCTACACAACCCTTCTTTCCTCGGAGCAGATGTTCCTGCTGAGCAGACCTGGAGAGCCTGCTGAAGTCAAGCTCTGACTGTCTTCTGGCCTTGCCTGTGAATCTGAGATGCTCGCTCAGGGGAACCCACCACTGCCTGTGGTGGCATCTGGCCTGGGGGATTACACTGCCACGAATCCAGGTGACTGACGCAGAGAGAGAGCATCACTGCGCCATCTCCTCTGCTGAAACTGTGAATCCCACTAGAGTGGAACCCTCTGGTGGTCAAAGGGAACCAGTCTTCTTCTCCATGTGGATAAAGAGACTTCGGGTCAGAGGTTTCATTTCCAATCTTAGTGAGGATTGCGGGAGGGGAAAAAAAAGTGTGCCCAAAGCTGATGTCTCTTTTTTAAGTTGTAAATGTGCTTAGGCATCCTGTCCTTAGATGTCCTGTCACTTCAGACAGCTCACTCCCACTGCTTTTAAGTCTTCAGTTCACCTCCTTGGTTGTATCCAAAAAGACATAAAATATCCAAACCTGCTTTTGGCAGCCTGTTGGAGGCAATTTGCTTCAGCACATTTTGAACAGAAATTTGGGTTAAAACATAGGCTTTTGCTCATTTGCTGGCTTTTTTTTTTTACTTAGTGATGCCAGCTAAGTGATGTATTAGTGGTTTTTAATCAGATACATAAGTGAGTTCCTCCAAAGACCCCTTAAAGTGTGGTGCTCTGCTTTAGTTTGCTGTCCTTTGCTTCTCTACCTTGGGCTTGGGGAGGCATCCGGACAGCAAATTCCTTAGCCACATTTTGAGGGGAAATACATGAATATGATCAAAAGAAAACAACACTTTGGAACATGAAGGCTTAAAACCAGGCTGTGAGCCATGCTCTAGACCGACTTGGATTGTATTTTATAACTTTTTTTAGTAGCTGTTTGCACACAAAATGTGTAAAAGACTCCACATCCTGGGGCAGTTTGTTGCTTGAAGACCAGAGCCACCTTTGCCCCTCCATTCTTCACCCATTTCTGTCCAATAAAAAGTTGATTCTGTAATCCTGAGGCTTTGGCCTTTTCTTGACGGGTCCTCATCCACAACCACAACAGGAGGGGCTGCTGTTTCACTGGGTAGGTTCTGCTGATGTGCCACAGCCACACTGCTGGTACCATCGTCTCACCGTGGACAGCCTGCTGCTGGCTTCCTGAAATGCTTGAGATGATTTTGTACCATCACAGAGTGTTTTGGGGTGGAAGGGACACTCAAAGCAGTCTGCAGGGACATCCACAACCACAGCAGGTTGCTCATAGCCACAACCTGATCTGCAAAGGTGCCAGCCATGGGGCAGCTCCTATGTCTCTCGGCACCCTGGGCCAGGCTCTCCCCACCTTTGGAGTCAAACCTTTCTCCCTTCTCTCCACTCTCAATCTCTCTCTTTGAGTTCAAACCATTCTCCCTTGGCCTGTCACAACAGGCCCTGCTCAAAAGCCTGTCCCCAGCTTTCTGCTGTGCCACTTAAAGCACTGCAAGGCCACCAGAAGGTGTCCCTGGAGCCTTCTCCTCTCCAGACTGAACACCCCCAACTCTCCCAGCCTGCCCTCACAGCAGAGGGCTTCCAGCCCTGCCAGCACTGCTGTGGCCTCCTCTGGCCCTGCTCCAACAGGTCCCTGTCTGTGCTGTGCTGAGGACTCCAGAGCTGCCCCAGCACTGCAGGGGAGGTCTCAGCAGAGCCCAGCAGAGGGGCAGAATCCCCTCTCTGCCCCTGCTGCCCACGCTGCTGGGGATCAGCTTAGGGCAGGGCTGGCTCTGGGCTGGCAGTGCTCAGTGCTGATTGATCTCCAGCTTTGCATCCCAAGCACCCCTAAGTCCTTGTCCTCAGTGCTGCTCTCCAGCTCTTCATCCCCAGCCTGGATTGATACCAGGAGCTGACCCAAGGCCTTAGCTTTGCCTTGTTGTATCTCATGAGGTTCAGAGATCCACTGTTCATGCCATGGCAAGGTGTGAAACCAGCTCCCTATCACACTGACCAGGTGGCTGCAGAGCTTTGACCACTCCCAGCTGCTCCTGGGGCAGCTGCGGTGCCTCTAAGGCCTTCTTGTGCCAAACCCCTTTGCTGGAGCATGGGAAAGGCTTGGTGTGCCCAAAGGATCCGTCCTGTTTAATGTCTTCATTGATGATCTGGATGAGGGGATTGAGTCCAGCATCAGTAAGTTTGCAGACAACACCAAGTTGGGAGCATGTGTGGATCTGTTAGAGGGCAGGGAGGCTCTGCAGAGGGATCTGGACAGGCTGGACAGATGGGAACAGTCAACACCGTGAGTTTTAACAAGGCCAAGTGCCAGGTTCTGCACTTTGGCCACAACAACTCCAAGCAGCACTACAGGCTGGGGACAGAGTGGTTGGAGAGCAGCCAGGCAGAGAGGGACCTGGGGGTAATGGTTGATAATAGCTGGCCATGAGCCAGCAGTGTGCTGAGGTGGCTGGGAGAGCCAATGGCATCCTGGCCTGGATCAGGAATAGTGTTGTCAGCAGTACTGGGTAAGTTGTTCTGCCCCCGTACTCAGCACTGGTCAGGCCACTCTTTGAGTCCTGTGTCCAGTTCTGGGCTCCTCAATTCAAGAGAGATGTTGAGGTGCTGGAACATGTCCAGAGAAGGGCAGCAAGGCTGGTGAGGGGCCTGGAACACAGACCTGCGAGGAGCAGCTGAGGGAGCTGGGGGTGTTCAGCCTGGAGAAGAGGAGGCTCAAGGGGGCCTTACTGTCTCTACAACTACCAGAAAGGAGGCTGTAGCCAGGTGAGTGTTGGTCTCTTCTCCAGGCACCCAGTGACAGAACAAGAGGACACAGTCTCAAACTGCTCCAGGGCAGGTTTAGGCTGGATGTTAGAAAGAAATTCTTCATGGAAGGAGTGACTGCCATTGGAATGGGCTGCCCAGGGAGGTGGTGGAGGTGTCTAAAAGGAGGATGGATGAGGCACTTAGTGCCATGGTTTAGTTAATTAGAAGGGTTGGGTGATAGGTTGGACTCGATCCCAAAAGTCTTTTCCAACCTGGTTAATTCTGTGATTCTGTGAGGATTGGCTCTGCTGGCTAAAGCAGGGCTGGTGGAGAGGATGTCTTCGTGTGAGGGCTGTGAGCTGAACCTTCTTCAGGGATCCCAAGGCAGCACAGATCTGCAGAGAGCAAGGACACCCTGCCTGAACTTGGACATTTGATTTCCTCTCCGTCTTGAAGCAGAAAAAAAGCATTTTGAGTAATGTCCTTGCAGATGGCTGTGGGGTGGATTCTGCATTCACAAAACCTAGCAGTAATTCCCTTTGAAGCTTAATTAAATCATTGAGACTGCCTCGGGGAGTAATACTTTGTGCTTGAGTTTCAGGCATCAGTTTCCTCAGAAGCAAGATCACATGGGGCAGGTACTTCATAGGATCACAGAATTACAGAATTAAGGTTGGAAAAGACCTTCAAGATCATCCAGGCCAACCAAAGCCTTCTTCTCTGCTTGACTCCCTTCCCCATCTTGAGTTTGGGAATGCGATGGCAGCACATGGGCAAGTCAGGGTTCAGACAGCCCAAGGGAGGAAGCCTTGCATGGCTGGAGGAGAAACAGCCTGAAGCCCTTGCTTGTCCATCAGTTATCAGCAAGGTGCTGGAGCCAAACCTTGCACCCCAGTTGTGGATGGCGGTTTGGGGCAGGGGATGGGCACACAAGATCGTCATAGAATCACAGAACAGCCTGGGCTGGAAGGGACCTCTAAAGGTCCCTCCTCTCCCATCCCTTACATGCTAGGGGCAGTGTGTCTGGAGAGCTGCCTGTCAGAAAGGGACCTGGTGGTGGTAATTGACAAGCAGCTGAATATGAGCCAGCAGTGTGCCCAGGTGGCAAAGAGAGCCAATGGCATCCTGGCTGGGATTAGAAATGCTGTGTCCAGCAGTAGCAGGCAGGTGATTGCCCCCTTGTACTCTGCTCTGGTGAGGCCATGTTTCACGTGTTGTGTTCATTTTTGGGCATCTCAACACAACAGAGGTGTGGAGGTGCTGGAGCAAGAGCAGAGGAGGGCAGTGAAGCTGGGGAAGCACCTGGGGAAAAAAATCTGATGAGGAGCAACTGAATGAGCTGGGGATGGTTAGTTTGAAACAGAGGAGGCTGAGGAGAGACCTCATGGCTGTCTACAGCTACTTGAAAGGACATTGTGGAGAGGCTGCTGCTGGTCTCTTCTCACAGGTGACAGAACAAGAGGGAACAACAGCCTCAAGCTCTGATTGGGCAAGTTTAGACTGGACATTAGGAAACATTTTTTTCCCAGCAACAGTGGTCAGGGACTGGAATGGGCTGCCCAGGGAGGTGATGGAGTCACCAACTCTGGATGTGTTTAAAGGTCATTTGGATGTGGTGCTTGGGGATATGGTTTAGAGTGCACTTTGTAGAGTAGGGTTAATGGTTGGACTTGGTGATCCTGAGGGTCTTTTCCAACCTGAATGTTTCTGTGATTCTGCGATTTGCTACAAATGAGATGACCAAGATCCTAACTAGAGCCCCAAATAGCCAGGGGAAACAGGCAGGGGTGAACATGGTCAGTACCCACTGGGCACACCAGACCAGGAAGGGGGCCTGGTGCTCCAATGAGTCTGTTAGAAATTCAACCATCAAAATTTACTCTCAAAATCACTTGGTAGAGCAAACTTACACCTCCAGCACCACTCTTTCTCCACAGACCCTTTTCCTGGCCTTTTGTCCTCCTCCTGCTTTCACAGCTCCAAACTTCTGTGACCTGCCTGCGCTGGTCCCTTTTCAACATATCCTGAAGTTTCTACCTCAGGACAAGGGGCACCAAGCAGAACATCACAGCTTCCATCCAAACACGAGGAGAAACTTCTAAACTCAAGGGTGCTGGAACCCTAGAGCAGCCAGAGGGCTGCTGGAGGCTCCATTTCTGCAGAGATTCCAGATTCAACTGGATGTGTTCCTGTGCAACCTGCCCAAGGTGAACCTTCCTTGGCATAGGGATTGGACTCCATGATGTCCAGAGGTCACTTCCAACCCCTGTATGCTGGCATTCTGTGGTTCTTTCACTTCACCCCTTGGTATCGATGGAGTTCATCTCTCAGACCATGCAAGACTACAGTCAGTGTCACCAGGAGGTGGGACAGTGCAGACCTAAATGTAGCCAAAACCAAACCAAACCAACAAAATCAGCACTCTCCAGCATCCCATGAGCAGATAAGACAACCTTCTTTCTGACACCCATCCCCTGGGGCACTTACCACCCTTTGTCCCTCACCCCTCTGCTGCTGAGAAAATCACCTTCTGGTCCTCAATCTTGCTGGCAAACTGCAACGCTGCTCTCCTTCAGCCTGGAAATCTGCTTCTGCCTTCTCTTGACACTAATCCCATCAACCACTCTCCTGCTGGCAGATCAGTTCCTGCTTTCACTAGCAAAGGTGCCCACCCTCCTCTCCTTCCCTGCCAAGTTCTCTCATCAGAAAAACCCCTCCCAGTTTCAGGATGTTTAGGTAGTTCCCAGCACTGCTCAGCACTCCTGTGGCCAACTTCTGTGTGCTCATCCAGTTCAACCCCCTGCAGTCAGCAGAGACATCTGCTCAGGCTGCTCAGAGACCCAAACAACTTCACCTGGAATGGCTCCAGACATGCAGCATCTCCCACCTCTCTGGGTAACCTATGCCTGTGTCTCACCAACCTGTGCCTGCTGACGGCAGAGCAGCAGCACAGGGAGGGGATTCTGTCCCTCTGCTCTGCTCAAACACCACCTGCAGCACTGCCTCCAAGTCTGGGATCCTCAGCACAAGAAGGACCTGGAACTGCTGGAGAGGATTCCAGAGGAGGTCACCCACCAAGATGATCAGGGGGTTGGAAAACCTCCCCTGTGAGGACATACTGGGAGAGTTGGGGCCATTGAACCTGGATAAGAGAAGGCTCCAGAGAGACCTTACAGCAGCCTATCAGTACCTGAAGGGGCTCCAGGAGAGCTGGGGAGGGACTTTGTGCAAGGGCTGGGAGTGCCAGGATGAGGGACAATGTCTGTGACCTGGGAGAGGGGAGATTGAGCCTGGAGAGGAGGAGGAAATTGTTGAGGGCCAGGAGGCCCTGGCACAGGTTGCTCAGAGAGGCTGTGGATGTCCCACTCCCTGGAGCTGTTCGAAGAAAGGTTGGATGAGTCCTTGAGCAACCTGGGCTGGTAGAAGTTGTCCCTACCCATGGCAGGGGGTTGGAACTGGATGGTGTTTGAGGTCACTTCCAACCCAACCCACTGCACGATTCTGTGATGCCATGATTTCAGTAAGTACAAACAAATACTTCCAGTGGGTGTCACACTCAGACCTTCTGCTGCAGATGGGCCAACAACCACAGGAGGCTAATGAGAGAACTTAAGTGCTTATTTATTTTGTGACAAACTTTTGCATACTTCAGTTAAAAACATTTAGTCAGGGCACAGAGAAAGAAGCTCCAGGAGTTTCAGCAGAAGAGCTTTTCCTCCTTCTGACAGTTCCCTTCAAATCAAGCACACCAAGAGCTGCAGGGTGACAGCAGCAGGGGAGGCCTTAATTCTCACTGTCAAACACCATCAGTGCAGGATGCTTCCTGCAAAGCTCAGTGGTAGGCTGGGACAAGCACACACATCTTCTGCCTCAGCAAGAAGTCCAGGCTGCGATCCACCACTTAACAAACTGTCTTCTGAAAGTGGGCTTTGAGAGTTAGCTTCAATGAAGGACTTGGGTGTTGAAACCCTACTTGGATGTGTTCCTGTGCAATCTGCTCAAGGTGAACTTTCCTTGGCAGCGAGGTTGGACTCCATGATCTCCAGATCCAACCCCTGCATGCTGGCATTCTGTGATTCTTTCACTTCACCCCTTGGTATTGGTGGAGTTCCTCTCTCAGATCATGCAGGACTACAGTCAGTGTCACCAGGAGGGGAGACAGTGCAGACTCAAATTTAACCAAGAGCAGGCTTGGGGTGACCTCACTGCTGTCTACAACTACCTGAAGGGAGGCTGTAGCCAGGTGGGGGTTGGTCTCTTCTGCCAGGCAACCAGCAACAGAACAAGGAAACACAGTCTCAAGTTGTGCTGGGGGAGGTATAGGCTGGATGTTGGGAGAAAGTTCTTGCCAGAGAGAGTGATTGGCACTGGAATGGGCTGCCCAGGGAGGTGGTGGAGTCACCGTCCCTGGAGGTGTTGAAGAAATACTGGATAGGGCACTTAGTGCCATGGTCTAGTTGACTGGACAGGGCTGGGTGCTAGGTTGGACTGGATGATCTCGGAGGTCTCTTCCAACCTGGTTGATTCTAATCTATTCTATTCTATACTATTCTATTCTAAAATTTGGTGGCAAGTGTCCAAATCTTGTAGAAAACCTCAACATTTTTAGGAGAACTTCAGGTTTTTGGTGGAAAACTCCCAAAATTTGGTGGAAACCCTTTAAAGTTATTAGGAGAACCACAAAATGTGGTGGGAAAAAAAAATCAAAATTTTGTTGAAGAAGCATAAAATCTTGTGGGAAACCTCTAAAATGTGGTGGAAAGCCTCCAAAATTTGGAGAAAACTTCGAATTCTTCTTAGGAGAACTTCAGTTCCCGGTGTAAAAGCTCAACATTTGGTTGGCAATGAAAAAAAGTCTTGTAGGAAACCTCCACTTTTTTTTTTAGGGCAACCTCACCTGTTGGCAGAAAATCCTGAACACTTACGTTAAAACTTCCAGAATTTAGCAAAAAAGAAAAAAAAAAAAAAAAAAACAAAAACAAAAAACACCAACCTTTGTTTTGGACATATTTTTACAAGACAACATCGGGCATTCGACTCTGTCCCACATGACATCCTGGTCACCAAACTGGAAAAGCACAGACTGGATGGGTGGAGCACTCACTGGATAAGGAATTGGCTGGAGGGTCACAGGCAGAGAGTGGTGATCAATGGCACAATGTCCACCTTTCTGGAGCCCCCAACACAAGAAGGACATGGAACTGCTGGAGCGGGTCCAGAGGAGAGCCACGAAGATGATCAGAGGGCTGGAGCAGCTCTGCTATGAGGACAGGCTGAGAGAGTTGGGGCTCTTCAGCCTGGAGAAGAGAAGGCTTCGAGGAGACCTTAGAGTGGCTTTCCAGTATCTGAAGGGAGCCTACAGGAAGGCTGGGGAGGGACTATTTACAAGGTCTAGTAATGTCAGGACGAGGGGGAATGGGTTTAAGCTGGAAGAGGGGAGATTTAGACTGCATGTCAGGAGGAAGTTCTTTACAGTGAGGGTGGTAAGACACTGGAACAGGTTGCCCAGGGAGGTTGTGGATGCTTCCTCCCTGGAGGCATTTAAAGCCAGGCTGGATGAGGCCTTGAGCAGCCTGCTCTAGTGGGAGGTGTCCCTGCCTATGGCAGGGGGTTGGAGCTGGATGATCCTTGAGGTCCCTTCCAACCTAAACCATTCTATGATTCTATGATTCTATGAAAAACTGGCAAAAAGCCCCCACATTTTTTTTTCCAAACAATTTTTGCTGGGAAAACTCCAAAATCTGATGGAAAACCTCCAAAATTTGGTGGGAACCTTCCCCATTTTAACCCCCATTCCAAATGCAAAGCTGTTTTAGTGCCTGAATAGCATTTTTCATTGATTTGTCAACAAATAACAAGTATTTCTCACACTGGATGGCTTCTCTGTACAAAACCTGTGGTTACCATTGAGGAAAACCCACAAATATCAAATTATTTCTTATGGCTGGATATAAAAAGGAGTTTGCATCTCCATTAATCCTGGATTTAAATCCCCATAAAAGACCTTTGGAAGATTAAAACCAGTATTTTCTGGTTTGTTATCTCCACTTCAATGATTTCAAAGCAGCTAATCTGGCAAAAAAAAAAAAACCAAACCCACACCCAAAAACTCACAGAGCTGTCAAAGTGTTGAATGTTTATGACTCCATGAGAGGCAGACAGAAATACACACTTTTTTGTGTGTTTTTCACTCCCAAAAATGTCAAATTTAGATACTGAAACCACAGTAAGGATAAGGGAGTTGGGTGCTGGCAGAAGCAGCTGTGGCCAAAGTTGCTGTCAGGAGCCCAGGTGAGCTGCAAGCTCAGCTGTCTGCTATGGTTTGTTCACCGATCTTTGCCTTCAAAAAACTGCAACCTTTGTTCACAGTGATCACACAGAGGCGCAGACTGCATCAGGTAGGAAAGGATGCTCCAAGAGCATCTTGTCCAACCCCCTGCAGGCAACAGGGACACCTCCAGCCAGAGCAGGCTGCACAGGGACACGTCCAGCCTGACCACAAATGTCTCCAGGGATGGAGCGTTCTGCAGCCTTCTGAGCATCTTGGTGGCCTCCTCTGGGCCCTCTCCAGCAGCTCCAGGTGTCTCTTGTGCTGGCGGACCCACAGCTGGACACAGCCCTGTAGGTGAGGTCTCCCCAGAGTAGAGCAGAGCAGAGGGGCAGGATCCCCTCTCTCCATCTCTGGCCAGGCAGCTTTGGATGCAGCCCAGGCTGCCCTTGGCTTTCTGGGCTGCCAGTGTCCATTGCTGCTTCCTGTCCAGCTTCTCACCTCCATCACCCCAAGTCCTTCTCTGCAGAGCTGCTCTCAATCTCATCACCCCTACACTGGACTGATATCATGGATATCAGGACCTTGCACTTGGCCTTGTTGAACACCATCAGGCTCTCCTGAACCCCTCTCTGCATCTTGCCCAGGTCCCTAGCAATTTCCACAATAAGGACAGGAAATGAGCTTTCCTCCCAGTTTCTGTATTTATGACTTCTTTTATCCATTATTTCTTCAACCTTTTCATTTTCCTTTAATGATCCTGAAAAAGCAACCTAGGCCTTTATCTTTCAGTGCATACATTTTATTGGTACCAGTGCTCCTTATATGTGAGATGTAGGTAACCATATCCCAGCCTTTAAAGAACTGAATTATCCCCAGATGCATTTAAGCCTATTGATCTAACACGGCTGAAATCACAACTTCAGAAAGCCTTTCAAAAAGAGGGGAAGACCACAAAATTCATAAAACTAACCTCACCATTTTTGAGTTACCAGCTCTTGCTGATTGTTTTTCTCTCCAGAAATAGAAAACACTCTCTCAACCTCTGTGAAATATCATCAGGGGTAAATAATTCCTATGTGTCTAGGGTGGCAACTGGAGGGAAAGAAAAAACTAACCCACAACCAAAAAAACCCCAGTTCATTTACCTATAAATAAATAATTTACCTGTTCTCCAGGCCCTTTACCTGCTCTGTTGCCCTTCTGGTGTTCAAAAGACTGCAAGAGTCTCAGCTTAGACCACTACAGACTTGCCTGGAAGTAGAAGATTAATCAATAACTAAGATGCTTATTAATCCTAACCTTTTACTTTACAAACCAGCTGATGCTGCAGATAGTTATTTATTTATTTACTGTCATCGTCGTTGTGTATTTAAAGTACCTAAGAGTCGGCTCCTCAGCTTTCCTGCACTGCTGGTGAGCTCCTCTTGTACACAGATTTACCAAAAATAAAACAAAACAAAACAAAATAAAACAAAAAGGTCTTCAACAGATGCTGGCTTAGCAGACAAAAAAAACCCAAAAAAAACAAACCAACCCCACGAAAATCAATAAAATAAGCTTTAAAAATATATTAAAAGGAGGAAGAGATGGCAGGCGTGACACAGTGCCCTGCTATGTTTTATCCCCATGGGTGTCAAACCCTTGTGCTTGAAAGGAATCTTCATGATACATTTCTCAGGGAATGAAAATTGAAAACAAAGCAAACAAAAACCACAACAGTTTAAGGGTAAAAAGAGTGGTCTAGGGAAAGAAGTTAAGGGAAAAATGCGGTTTAAGGAAAATAAATGGTTGAAGGGAAGAAGTGGTTTAAGGAAAAACAGTGCAAGGAAATAGTTGGTTTAAGGGAAAGGAGTAGTTTAGGGAAAGATGTGGTTGAAGGATAAAACAGAATGGTTTAAGGGGAAAAAAAAAAGTGGTTTAAGAGAAAAACTGGCTGCAAGAAACGGGTTAAGGAAAAAATAGTTTAAGGAAAAAAGTTGTTTAAGGATAAAAAGTGGTTTAAGGAAAGATGTGGCTTAAGGATAAAAAAGAATGGAAAAAAAAAAAGTGGATTAAGGAAAGAAGTGGTTTAAGGGGAAAAAGTGGTTTAAGGGGAAAAAAGGTTTAAGGGGAAAAAGTGGTTTAAGGAGAAAAGAGTGGTTTAAGGGGGAACAGTGGTCTAAGGGGAAAAAGTGGTTTAAAGGAAAGAAGAGGTTTAAAGAAGTGGTTTAAGGGGAAAAGAGTGGTTTAAGGAAAAGAAGTGGTTTAAGGGGAAAAAAGAATGGTTTAAGAAAAAGTGGTTTAAGGAGAAAACAGTGGTTTAAGGGGGAAAATGTTTTAAGGAAAGAAGTGGTTTAGGGGAAACCAGTGTCTTAAAGAGGAGTGTTTTATTCTCCAAGTAGAGGACATCAGTGAGTGCCCCACACCACGGCATGAAGTCCTCCAGAGGAGCCCACCACCTGGTTCTGCTCTTGGCATGGCTTTTCACACTCTGTGTGAGTTCCCCTTCGGGTTGCCCTCTGCCTGTGGTCACTCTTCTCACATGACTGCACAGTGGCACTTCTGAGAGTGGACATAGTTCCTGTACTCGGCGAGCTGCTTCAGGTAGAGGTTGGAAGGCCACCGGTGCATCTCGACGAAGCTGCGCTCCTCCACTGAACAAAGTAGGGAAGGAATTGAAGGTGAGGGGCACGCAGGCAGTAGAAGTCCTTCACAGTAGGTTAAAAAAGCACTAAGGGTACAAACACAGCTAGAGAAGGAGAGATGAGGGATGCTCATTTTCCCCAAGGAGAGCAGTGAGGCTGTCCTGGAGATGAATGGTCTTTACCCTTAGAAGACAATCAAATGTCACAATGACCTCATGCGACAGGTTCACAGACTGCGTCAGACTGGAAGGGACCCTCGAAGGTCATCTTGTGCAATCCCCCTCAGTCAGCAGAGACATCTCCAACTAGAGCTGGCTGCCCACATCCCTGGCCAACCTGTTCCACTCTCATTCTCAAAACTTCCTCCTTACTTCCAACCTAAATCCACCCTACTTTGGATTAAAACCTCCAAGCTGGGGGCGGAGTGGCTGGAAACCGCCCTGGGGCAGAAAATGTCTTGGAGGTGCTGGGTAACAGCAGCTGGAGATGAGGCAGCAGGGTGACCAGATGGGCAGGAAGGACATCAGCACCCCGACCTGGATCAGCAATGGTGTGGGCAGCAGAAGCAGAGCAGGGATTGTGCCCCTGCACTGGGCACTGCTGAGGCCACAGCTTGAGTGCTGAGTTCAGTTCTGGGTCCCTCCCTTCCAGAATAACATTGAGAGGCTGGAGCAGGTCCAGAGAAAGGCAACAAAGGTGGGAAGAATCTGGAGAAGAGGGCTGGAGAGGAGCAGCTGAGATAGCTGGAGTTAAACCTGGTTTAAAAATAATTGATAAATTACCTGAAAGGTCTTGAAATTCAGGCTTTTGACTGAAGATGAGGTAGTTAGTGGCAATAAAGTGAAGCAGCCAAGTTGAGAGGCAATCAGAGTTGTGAAACTGCGAGAAGGAAGGGAACACAAATAACACTTAGTGCCAACTTGTCTAGGGAGTACAAGCAGGGATTCACTTGTCAGAATTTTGACTGTTTAGGAAATAAAGGAAAAAAAAAATCACTGATGGAAACACGGAAGGAGACAGCAGATCCAAGAATGAATGACAATACTCACAGAATCACAGAATCAACCAGGTCGGAAGAGACCTCCAACATCACCCAGTCCAACCTAGCACCCAGCCCTATCCAATCAACCAGACCATGGCACTGAGTGCCTCACCCAGTCTAGATCATCAATACAGACACTGAACAGTAAAGATGTTGAGCAATCCACATCTGTTTTAAAATACTTAAAATATTAAATAGATTTTAAAATACATTTCACTGAATAAAAATTAAGCAACTTTCAAAATTAAAGATTTCAAAAATTAAAGATTTTGAAGCACCTGTGAAATGTTTTTTGAACTGAAAGCTTTTACTATGTAAAAGATATTATTTTGATCAAAATATTGACTATGTGCATATTTCATATATATAATTTTATAGCAATAATTTACACTTAGCATCATAAATATTTATATTCTTATTTATTGTTCTTGAACACCCCCAGGGATGGTGACTCCACCACCTCCCTGGGCAGCCCATTCCAATGCCAATCACTCTCTCTGGCAAGAACTTCCCCCTAACATCCAGCCTAGACCTCCTCTGGCACAACTTCACACTGTGTTCCCTTGTTCTGTTGCTGGCTGTGTGGGAGAAGATTCCACTCCCACCTGGCTACAGCCTCCCTTCAGGTAGTTGTAGACAGCAATGAGGTCAGCCCTGAGCCTCCTCTTCTCCAGGCTAAACACCCCCAGCTCCTTCAGCCTCTCCTCATCCCTACTCCACCCCATCTCCCTGCCCTATTCTATCCCCAGAGGAGTGACCTAACCCACAGGGCTCCTTTAGTCAAAAACCAGGGAATGTTTTGTCCTCTGCAGAGAAGCAGAGCCTCAGAATAAGGAAGCTGCGAGGAGTGTTGGTGAAATATTCCTTCTGTTTTCTTTCCCCTTACAGTCCTGTTCATTTCAGGACAAATCCTGCCTGAGACTTGCACCCAGCCCAGCTTTTGCTTCACCTCCTGCTTCCCAAACCTCTCTTCAACGTCTCAACTTCTTCTTGCAGCCTCCAATTCTTTCATGCCTTTTATCATGAGAAGGCAGAGCGGAACCTCATGTTCAGGCAGGACAAGCACAGGGTCCTGCAGGTGCTCTGATTTAATTTAATTTTTCTTAAATTAATGTGATGTTTTGTTTAATTTATGTTGCTTCATTTAATTAATTAAATGTATTTTAAGTTTAAAAAAAAAAATCTATTTATGTGGTTTCATTTTATTTCCTTTTTTAAA
>WAAF01010655.1:0-22297 GCA_013400475.1 Tricholaema leucomelas
AAGTATGGTGAAGCCTGGAAGATTGACTACACCACTTTACCTCGATTTCATTCTGACAAGCAGCATGTGCTAACGATGTTAGAGGCCAGCACTGGATGGTTGGAAACCTACCCAGTTCCATATGCTACTGCACATAACACCATTCCTGGTTTCGAAAGACAGGTCATGTGGAGACATGGAACTCCAGAGTGAATCGAGTCAGACAATTGCACTCATTTCAAGAACAATCTTGTGAAAAACTGGGCCAAATAGCACAGTATTGAGTGGATCTACCACATACCCTACTATGCAACAGCTTCAGGGAAGATTGAGCACTACAACAGTTTGCTGAAAAACACCCTAAAGGCCATGGGGGTGGAACTCTGAAAACCTGGGACAAACATTTAGCAGAAACATTGAGCAGAAGCAACCTGGTTGGTAAATAGTAGGGGTTCAGTAAACAGAGCAGGACCTGCACAATCAGATTTGGTCCAAACAGCAGACGGTTATAAAGTTCCTGTTGTACATGATAAGAATCTTTTAGGGAAAACTTTTTGGGTATTTTCACCTTTGGGTGAAGGGAAACTTGTCTGAGGGATGGTGTCTGCTGAAGGTCCTGGTCATACCTACGAGGCAATGCAGGAGAATGGTGAAATCCAGTGTATTCCACAGAGAAATCTAACTGTAGCTGAGAGAGTTTAAATTCAGAGTGTATCATACAAGCTGTTAGGAGTTTTCTGTTCTAGGTACCATCGGCATCCAACAATGAAAGAATCTATGAGAGAATCTACAGTACGTGAGCACGAACCCAACGTCACCTGGGAGTCCCTGTTCTCATCTCATCTGTGAGGAGACAAACTGCTCTTTTCTGAGCTTTTGAATCTCCTACATGCGAGATAGCCAGAATGAAGTGTAAACTGAACTTGTAATGTTCCTTAGTGTAAACATTGTTTTAGATTAGATCATATAGTTCTCAGTAATACTCTGAGTGAAATAGACAGGGGTGGATTGTGCTAATTTGAAGCCAGTTAGAATGTTTTGGTGAGAAGGAGTAGATCACAGGCTTTGGAAGAGAAACAGTCGTGATTTCTACTTCACTCATAGGCTTGCTGAGATGTGTAAGAACAAGAATCCAAACATAGATAAGGGAGTTGCTGTTTGTATAATCTCTGGGCTGCATTTCTCTCTAACCTCACCCTCTGTCTCTCTGATTAATCCACTTTGCTTCCTAACCCCCCTAGCCAACCCTCCATTCTTCCTTGGGGCACAAGGCAACATCTTGGGTAAGGTAGGGGAGTGGGAGAAGGTGGAAGGGTGATTTGGAGCCTCTCCTTGGGACTCAGGTTTCCAGGAGGGGTGTTGTGTTTCTGTATTACCTTTTAGCTTGTATATTTCTGTGTATAACTGTGTACATTGTAAATATCTCCTTGTATATTCTGCTAAGCTGTAAATATAAGCCTCATTCAAATTTCCAGAGCCATATGAGTGATTTCCAAAGTGGTGGTGGGGGGAGGGGGGGGGGGAATAACACGTAAAACTGAAACAATCACATCTTTTATCTTGGTNAGTACAGCTTTATTCCGGAAGTGCAACAGCTTATATACCCCTTTAGAAGAGGTGTGCACAACTAGCTGAGGTTTACACAAGTGGAAGGTACAGATTGGTTCAGAGTTATATGCAAGGTATCCATAGGTCACTCAATCCCTGGTGTCCACCCCTATGGGATGGCAAGCTCAGCCCCCTGCAGGTGTGCATGGGGTGCTCATTGTGTACAGCTTCCTGTCCGGGGCCCCAGACAGCCCAAGGACAGTTTGCAGCATGAGCTCTGATGTTTACAGTTCATGCCCTGCCTAGGGAGAGTGTTCTCCCACAGTCCATGTAGCATCACTCTGATCATACTGGTCTGTGTAAGCTTTGCCCACATTGTCCCACAGATGCTACAAATGGCACCTTGACAGAGACCTTACATCCTCTCAAAGTTGTCATTCTCTGGGAGAGACTGTGCAGACAGCAGAAGAGAGAGAGAGAAGGAAGGGGAAACGGGAAACCCAACTGAAATCAACTGTTGCCCCAGTGGCTAAAAAGATGCACACCAGAATTTAAAGGAATTTCACCTTGATCAGTTTAGTGATTGGGGAGGAGATGGGGTCCACACTCAGTAAAGAAGCATTGGTGAAGCTCCTCCAAATGTTTTTTTTTTTTTACTCTCTATGAGATGTGTATCTTACGACAGCCAAACATTGAAGGCTCTACTTTGCTGGGCAAAGGAGCAATCTCTGATCCCAGGAGTGAATGCAGCCTTTTGATCTGGCCACCTGGGATGTAATAGTAAAAGCCCTGAGGGATGAAATAAGGCAGGGCTCCAAAGAGACTGTAAAATGTAGAACTCAAACTTTGCCAATTCAGTGTGAAAGTAACAGTATCGAGGTAAACACGCAATCTGCCTTTAAGGAGAGGACTGGGAATAAATAGGAACTACGCGCTTTGAAGCAGGCATGGGAGGTGATCCCATAGGGACCTTTCTGTTTAACAACCTGGAGGCTTGTGTTAGCAGCCACTGATACAGTGCTGGATGCCACAGCAGTGCTAAATGGTCAGTTACCATCCCCTGAGGCATTTGTGGCTCAAACTCACCTGCCTAGAGAGATCACATTTTGGGCTACAGAGAACGGAGAAGTCGGGAAAATGGAAGGAGTGAATCTGCCAGGTCATTAGGCATCACCTGGGATGGTTGCAGGCTGAGAGGGAGAAGCTGATTTGGCAGTGGGTGCTGTCCTGCTTCAGTGATGAGAGAGACATCCATTGCATTCATGCCATCTGCCTGCAGCACCCGCCCACCCTTCTCAGATCACATCACATAATTCGCTGATAAAGACTTGAAAGCTTTGAAAAATTGTCTAACAATCTGTTTACCTCTAGGTTCCGAAGAAGCTGATTCTCTGTTTATGTTTTTTTGTCAGTTTTCAACCCCGCGTGGTTTGCCCTCCCCCCAACATTCCCTCCCCCCTACCTGGCTCTGCTTTCTGTGGAGCAGCCTGGCACTGGGACACACACACACAGACCCCCCTCCCCTGGTGCTGGCATGGAAAGGCCCACTCCCCTTCCCTTTTTATTGTAGTTTACCTTTCTGTGGAGAAGTGTTTCACTCTTAAAGTGGCAGTGTCGCATTTTTGTATTTTAGTGGTAGCATCTTGTGAATGCAAATCCTGATAATGTTTTTAGCTTTTGATTGTAAATAGATCTTAGAGTTTAAAAGTTACTGGATAAGATGTTAAGTAGTTGTTAATTGTAATAGAATATTATAATTGGAATAAGTTTGGAATAATTTTAACAGGGTAATCATAATAAGGCTTAATTAATTAGAAAAGAGTATGTTAAGTAATTGGTAGCTGAATCTGAGAAGTGGTTAATATAGTGGAATATTATAATGGTAATAAGTTGTTTGTAAGTGTATAAGTTAATGATTCTCTTTTATGATGACTGATTTAAGCCCTTTTTCTGTATACCACGATATTTTAAAGGAGCTCCATGTAATGTAACATCATTTTTTCTTCCAGGGTTTACTTTTTTCCTGTATTCAGAATTGATTCAGTGGTTTAACTTTTCTTTTAGTTAATAGATTTCTAGCATTAGTATAGTTAAGGCCAGGAGTTTATAATAGGGATATTATAGAATTTTTTTTTTTTGTTTTGTTTTTTCTTTATATCAAAGGTAGCACTATAGGATAAGGATCATGTGAAAAAAAAGGGGGGGGGGGGAATTCTCCAAATAAATCACACAGAGAGATTTGCCCTAGAAAAGGCCAATAGATTTGTTAGCCTAGGGAATGAATGTGCTTCTATTTGTTTATGTTGCTTACAGGTGTTTGATGGATACCAACTTGTTACGTCCAGTCTGCTTTTGGCAGTGAGCAGAAGTCTTGCTCAGATGGCTGTGCAGATACTGTGGCAAGCAATTGAAATATATACTGGGATATGGTTGTTAACCTTATTGACATTAAGCATGCTTATGATTGTAACCTATAAGCATAAACGAACAATGGGAAGTGTGCATGCATGTGATGATAGCTGCGTTATCCTGATGCTGTGCTAGGAGTTAGTTGTGCACAGACTTTAATCATGCTTAATGAATACGGTATTTTACAAGCTTTCAGCAATTCTGTTCAATGAGACAGGCAACTGCAAAATATAGCTGCCAGTCGACCTTTGTTATTAGTTCAAGGAGAAGATGGAAACAGCTGTTTTGTTATATAGCAATGCTTAAGGCGTTGTGTTTGTTATCTTTTGCAAGGGCCCTGAAATGGATGAGAAACACTGCTTTAATTTTGAAACAAAAAGGGGGAATAGTGGGAATGCAATGTGAGAAGGAATAATAACAAGCAGGCTGAGCACTCCAACCTTGGTTCCCACAGCTGCAGGATACCTTATCTGGGGAAGGAGAGACAGTGGACATCTAGTTAATGAGGAAAAACAAGGTGTGATGTATGTAAAAGACTGTGTTGTTCTTGCTTAGATTATGTTAATGTCTAGGTGTGTGCTCTATGCTCAAGACTACATAAATGGAGTCAGAACGAACAATAAAGGTCTTTGGTGGAATTCACGTTGAATCATATGGAGTGCATGTGGCATCATTCTGATTATACTGGTCTGCGTAAGCTTTGCCTGCATTCTCCCACAGCTGCTACATTACAGGAGTGCTATGTAGCAGAAACAGGTAAGCAGTTACAGGTTTTAAATTAGTAACATCAGGTGCAGAATTGCACATAGAAATTTTCTTTTTGTATAGTTTATTAATACCCAGGAATGCCTGTTTTTCAATGGAAAGAAACATCACTTCTGAATACAATGTTAAAAAAGTGACAAGCAGGAAGGAGAATGTGAATTAGATCTATGTACAAACCCGGCATCTCTGTTCTCTCCAAGACTTAAATACCAGGCTGGCTATTCCTAACCTCCTAAATCTCAGTTGAAATCACACCTTATTTGGCAAATAATCAGAACAAAGGGAAAATTTCTCAGCGTTTCCTTCCATAAAACAAGCAAGACAAAGTGTAAATAAATGACATATTAAGTTTTCAACTGCAATTGTTTTTCCTCACTGTCTTGAAAATTAACTAGGTTTCTTTTTTAAGGATAAGATAATTCTTTAAGCTATATACCTGTAACTGTACTTGAATTTGTATTTCCACTACCTTTGGAGAGTTTCATTATTTTTTGGTAATATTCCAGCTGCCATTCAAACCTCAGACAAATAATGAATAATGTAAAATCAATTGCCCAGAAATAAGTTTACTTATAAAAATCCATCAAGTCAAGGTAATCTGGTTCAATTTTTTCACCCCTTTTTCCGGGAACATTTTTAATCATGAGGCTTCCAGATAATTTATATCCAGCAACTGATTTATAATCTTAGTTTTATCAAACAGACTGATATGAATGATGGATTTTTTTAGATCACTGAAACATCCAATCCTGATAGATTTGAAATCATCTGAATGGTTTCAGGAGTATCTCTTGAAGCAATCTTGCTTTTTATGGCTTCTCAGCTATGAAAAAGCCATATTCAAAGCACATTGCAGGATACTATGCAGCTAATAGGTAAGAATGGATAGCCTCTGATGGCAGGCCAGCCATATTAAAAGTGCCACAATATCTCTGCTGATTATGGTTGTTCATTTTTGTATTTAAATGAAGTAACACACCTTTAATTACAATTATTATCGTCTGAAGGGATTTAAAAGCTATGCTATACACTCCAATGAATCTTGGAAACTTTCATATAGTTGCTCAGATACTACAGGAATAAAATAGAAGTTCATTTACCATACCTGTAAACTTTTTTCAAATACTTTGTATTTTGGCATTGCTATCATAAATTTCTAAACATAAGGATTTCTGTATATTTCTTGTACTTTTCAGCTTGCAGAGAGCAAAATTGCAAGCTAAATTTCCATTGAAGAGCATTTTCTCAGCTGTTTGACATAAGTAGCTTGCAGTGTGGGTCTTTCTTTCCTAAGGTAATGTGCACAGATTTAAAAATTATTGTTGTGGTAGGCCTGATAGGCCCAAAGTAGGCTTATACATGTCCTGCCTTGCCTCAGCATGTTTTTCTGCTCCACCAGAGAGGCAAGCATGGAAACAGACACAAAAGGACCTGAAGCCACTTAGTCTGGCCTGCCCAGGGTCCTGTGATGTAATGTACACACACGTAGCTTGTGCCTGCCTAGTGCAAGGCATGTGCTTTTCCCAAATTAGGGAAAAGTGAGCCTATGGCTTTGCATAATATGGTAAGGCTTGGCTAACTGCCATCCTGATTGACTGTTCTTGTGTCCAAGGGGCAATTAATCTTGACCCACACTGATAAAAGGATATATGTGGATGAACAATGTGCTTTTGCTTCACTGCTTTGCTTCCCTGCTCTTTGCCGTGCTCTCTCTGCTGTGCCCAACTGTGCTGCTATTGCACACTGCCTTATTGCTTGCCTGGTAAACTCCACTGCCGCAAGTTACCAGGAGCAGACCCTGGATGTCTGCATGTAACCAGCCTGTGTGGCCAGTGTGACATTGTGCTGAGACTGCATGACATCCTACTTTCTGCACCTGAAGGTGCCCAGAATTCCTGGACATATACACAGATCGTCCAGAAGAAGCCAGGAGAACAAGGTCAGAGATTGTCTGCGTCCTTTTCCCAGGCACGGGGAAGATTCAAGCCACAACGTCCAACAAGACAGAATCCCCTGAAAACATTTGGGCACTGTCTGGACTGTGGCTAGCCCTTGCAAGGGTAATAATAATAATCTGTGAGTAAATGCTTAAATGCCTCTTTGTAATTCTCTACTGCCTTCTGCCATAGAGCAGAAAGAGCTTGGGCCCATCTACTGGGCAAACGGCGTGTTTGTCGTAAGCGAAATTTGACCACTGGAATAGTCTCTTTCAGTTCACTTAATGTTTATATATTTTGCTGGTTATATTAGATGCAGGTATTATCCATAAAATGTTTCCATAACCCTGTAAGAACCAAAATATTATTAAAATTAGTGGTTGGGCATGGTGAGAGTTCTGAATAGTAAAATTAATAAACAATATTAATTTTGAAAAATACAATGTCACATTAATTAATTTCCCCTCTGCAACAATTATAAAGTGTTTTTTCTTCCTTTTTGTTAAAGTATAACATGTAACAATTTAACAACATTTGAAGTTTTTCAAATACTACTGATTTATTCAGTAAAACTGAAAACCTAGTCCCTTCTCCAATTTTCCTTGTGTCTTTTTCACCGTTGCAAAAGTTAGGCTGCATGAAACTTTAATCTATTTGCATTGTAAAACCAGTTCTGAGCCTGAAAATTGATAGTGGGGAAAGAAATAATGCAATGCCTCTAACTTCAAACATCAAGCCTGCTCTAGTGGATGGTGTCCCTGCCTATGGCAGGGGGTTTGAGCTGGATGATCCTTGAGGTCCCTTCCAACCTAAACCATTCTATGATTCTATGATTCTATGATATCCATCAAACAAATCAAAACCTTAAGGATTTTTCATCAAGAGTATTAGACATCAAGATATCCCAGAAATAACCTCAGAATCCATTATACAAAGGAATAACTAGATCTAGAAATAACTAGCAAAAGTATATAAGCATTAATTAAACTGGAAGAGAAGGTTCCTCTGGTCAATATACCTCTTTCCCACAAGATAGACTCAAGGAGCTTCTTTCTGTTTATGGCAGAAGGCAATAGTGCCAGTGTTGCACCCCAGAGTAACAAGCCTTAGATCATTGTTCTCCAGTTTATTGCAGTGAAACAGTGACTTATATGCCAACTTGAAAGAGGCATGCATAGCTAGCTTAGTTAAGATTGGTACATGTGGAAGGCACAGATAGGCTTAAGGCTATGTGTGAGGTACAGATAGGTTAAACTTATATAAACAACCTGTAGTGTCAGCCTCCTGAGGCCAGCAGACCCTGTCTCCTTGCAGCTGCATGTGGGGGGCTGTCTTCACCACCTTAGTTTCTGCCTCTGGAATGGACTCACGGACACTTTGCAGCATGGGTTGCTCATGTTTATCAATTCATGTCCTCTGTTAGCAAGAAATCCATCCACAATTCCCCCTTTTTCTTTTTGAGCAACCCAGGCTTGATCTGCATTTTTATGCAGGCTCTGTTCAACACAGGAGCAAATAATACAGCTACAAATCAATAATACTAAAATCAGAAAGAGAATGAACCTGATAGAGCTTTTCTAGTAGCATTAGTTTGTTTAGCAAGACAACAACCCAAGCTTATCTAACAACCCCAAAGCTTTTTCTGCTGCTACCTCTGGTGCTAAGAAAATGACAGTAAGTCATTTGTTCAAAAAACCAAAGGGTCAAGACGATCATCACAGTCACAGAAGAGTGCATGTACACTGTGTATTCATTGAGCTCTGTGTGGTAATCAATTGTGTAGAATCGTAGATGTATTTGAAGTTAACAGAGAAAGATGTCGTATACTAGAGTCTTCCCCTTACACATGAAGGAATATCAGGCCAAGCTCTATCCCCACAGACATTGTGCTCACCTAGTTGTCCAATAGTCTTCCTCAAACTCCCATTGTTCTGTATTCACTCTATATAATTGTCAGGAATCTTGATATTTTCATTGCACCCCTTTGCTATGACCTGTGTCTGTTGTCTATTGTGCTTAAGAGCTACAAATTCCTGAATATGATACAAGAGATATGCCCTATATATTGCTTCCAGGCTTTCTATTAGGCCTAATTCCCACAATTCCTCTGTTTTAAAATGAAGGCAGTGTTACTCATCTCTTTGAGGGGCCCTTTGCAAAAAGATAACAAGCACAGCCACATCTTTGCCAATAAGTCGTTTTGGCCCTTATAACAGGGGCTGAACTGATCTCTTATTTTGCAGTTGCCTATTCATTAGAACAGAATTGCTGGAAGCTAGTGAAAATACTTAATTTTTTAAACGTGAACAAAACCTATGACCTATGCACACATAACCATTATGTCAGTACTCCTTTCAAGTTCTTGCCACAGTATCTGCCATCTGAGAGAGACTTCTGCTCACTGACCAAGCAGGCTAGTCATAACAAGCTGGCATATATCAAAAGCCTGTGAACATGAATGAACAAACACACAGATACAAAACCAGATAAAAACATATAAATTCCCTAGTCCCTATTTGCCTTCTCTAGGGTGAATCTCTCTGTATGATGTGACTAGAAAAAATTCAATTTTTCTTCTTCTCTCCCTCTTTCTTTCTTCTCTGTCCCTCCTCTCTGTCTTTCTTCCCTTTTCTCTGCCCTTTTTTTTTTCTTTGTAAATGATCCTTATCCTATAGCGCTATCTAGATATACAGAAAAACCTAAGAAAAATTATCCTACAATATCTCTATATCCTAAGTCCTATAATTTTCATATAATAAGCCCTTAGCCTTAACTATATTATCTATCAATTGAAAAATTTATCAACTGAAGGAAATTTGAGGAAAAACAAAGAAAATCCAAGAAAATAGTACCATTGTACCCAGAAAAATAAAGGACCTTAGAATCATCACAAAAGAAACAATTATTAACCTACACATTCACAAAACAGTTTCTTACAATAATGTTCTATTATAACAGCTACTAATTACTTAACACACTCCATTGGAATTACCTAATTCGTATTATGATTACTCTGCTAAAATTATCCCAAAACTCTAGTACAATTAATAACCATTGAACATTGTATCCAGTAAACTCTTAAAATCTAAAATGTATTACAATCAAAGGCTATCAAAATGCAGAACTGTCTCCTTTAAGAACTAAGCTCTGCTTCTCCAGGGAGATAAACTTGAGAAGCTACAAGAAGATAAGAAGGGGGTGTGTGGGCTTCGCTGAGCTGGTGCCAGAGAAGGAAGGAGGGGTGCTTCCCAGTGACAGGCTGTGCTCAAGTGTAGGGGGGTGAGGGGGTGGGGAATGGGCCTATGCTGCTCCAGCAGGTGTGTGTGGGGCAAACTTCAGGCGAATACTGCAGGGGATGTCATTCCCATGGTTTCCCAAGTAGAGCTGGCATGGCTAAGCAGATTCACCACTTCTGTCTCACCTCTCTGCTTTCCCAGCCCTCCATCCTTTACAGCTGTTAGCTGCTAGCTTTCCGTTACTCTCCCTGTTGTCCCTTAAAGGTAACTTACAAGTCTCTGGAGCCCTGGTTTCTGTCACATCTCAGGGCTTTTCTCACCACATCCTAGGTGATATTTTAATCAGAATTTTGTACAGCAAACATAACTTTCAAAGTACATCTCTCTCAGAGAGAAAAAGTTTTTGAGAAGCTCTTGTGACTATTTCCTGATGGATATTTCTTTCCTCCCCCTTCTCAGATCTTTCCCATCTCATACTTCAGAGTTAGATTTATAGCTTCCCCAGATACAGACTTCCGTTGTTTACCCTAAAAACTTCTCCTGTTTCTGCTAGACCTCTGCTGTTTTCAGGTCAGAAAGAGCTTTGCCATGCTTTTTAAGAAGCTCTTTCATAAGTTGATAAATGTCTCTCAGAGGCTTAGACAGAGGGTGAATGTAAACAGAGCAGTTTAGCAAGGGTTTGTGTGCCATTGTGGTGGCAATGTGAACACCTTTGCTCGGAGAAGCTTACATTTGCAAATATCCTAGCTCTCTGAAGCATCCAGTGCCCTGCCAATGAAACCCACTCCCATTCCCCCCTCCCCCTGACCCCATAATCACAGGAGACGCCGATGAAAGCATGTCAGCTGTCTGTCTCTCCAACCTGAGGGGTTCGTCCTCTTGGGGGGTGAGCTACGAGGCGTGGGGGTTGGTAAGGGTGGATCTGGGACTGCTTTCCTGGAGCTATTGTAACTGGAGGAGGAGGCGGTGTCTGGTTCCCTGTGCTTGGTTTTGATCGCTTCTGCTTTCCTCTTTTCCTCTGCTGTTCTCCCCTCTGTCTCTTTGGGTTTTTTTTTTTTTTTCCTTTTGAGAGTCTGCATGCGATTGGCCTGTGTGGCCAGCGTGACATCGTGCTGAGACTGCACGACATCCTACTTTCTGCACCTGAAAGTCCTGCCTAGAATTCCTGGACATATACACAGATTGTCCAGAAGAAGCCAGGAGAACAAGGTCAGAGGTTGTCTGCGTCCTTTTCCCAGGCACGGGGAAGATTCAAGCCACAACGTCCAACAAGNACATCTCGCATTAATTAATTTTCCCTCCCCAATAACAGGGAGCAATAGCAGCAAGCAACAGCATGCATGAATACAACAGCAGAGAGCACGTTGTGTTTTAGTTGTTCTTTCTCCTTTTATCAGTGTAGCCTGAGACTAATGGGCCTTTGAACACAGAATAGCCAATCAAAATAGCAGTTATCCAAACTTGACCATATTAGGTGAAACCATAGTCTTGCTTTACCAAATTTGGGAAAAACATAGTAGGCCTCGCACAAGGCAAACACAAGCTAAGTGTGTGTACCTTGTTTACCACAGGATGTAAACAAGTCTGGGCAGGCCAGAGTCCTTAGACTCAGTGGCTCCAGGTTCTTTATTCTCTTTCCTGCAGTTGCTTCTCCCAATAATAGGAGGAAGAGCAGAAAAATATGCCTGGGCAGGCCAGGACATGTATAAGCCTATTTTGGCCTGCTTAGGCCTACCACCATTAAAACACATTGTTTTAATCCTTCCCTGAATCTGTGAGGAATGTGTCAGTGCACATACACCTAGGTGCACATACACCTAGACCTCTACTCTAAATTGGGCCATAGTGAATTTCTCTCACAATATCATCATGTTTAAAACAGAGGACAAGAGGAACATCTTGCACCTGATATTACTACCTAAACCACTAATTAAAAAGACAAAGACATTAATGAGACCAAGACAAAATCAAATCTTAAAGAGACAGAATAAATCCATTGCCTCTAGATTTTCACATGCACACAAGAAAGCAGGACTTCAGTTTAAAATCATTACTTCTGACAGAATCATTGTTCAAGCAGAGGTATGATAAGGTATTACTGAGTCATAGGACCCAATCTGCATCTTGATTAGCTTCAATCACAACTGTAAGTCCATCTCCCAAATGCATAGAGACAGGAGTTCAGGTGACATTTCCACATTTGAGAAACAAAAGAGCAGCATATAGTTTGCAAGTCAGTGTGCCAAGACTTAAAAATACATCATGCAAATTACTAAAGAACGCCTACTCAGCCTGCTCATCATGTTTGTCAGATTGAACATATATCTGGAGAAATTCCTAAAGCTGTACAACTCAAACTATTCTCCTATTCTAAGGCAGTAATTTATGCTAATGATATATTACAGTACAGAGATGGAAGAGCACGTGTGCTGGAAATGGCCAGCTCTTCCTCTCCTAGACACAGCAATTCCACAGTTCTGTTTAAAATACTAGTTTCTGAAACACAAAAAAGCATACTGTGAAATCTCTTTATCTGATAATTTTCTATGAAAGACCATTTTTATTGCTGAAAAACAAACAGCTCAAGTCCATCTTGACTTCGCCTAGATATTTGAGTTCCAAGAAAGAACACAGCTTTACATTTCCTGTATGGTGATGGAATTAAGCCTTTGCTTTTATAAGGTAAGAGAGCCATTGGCAATACATTTGAAACAAGTCAAGGTAAAAAAAAACTCCAAAGCTGTTGTCCATAGAAAGGATATTCACAATATGTGGTCTATGCCACTAACTAAATGCACTTAGGGATTCTACAATTAAAAAATACTCCTTGCCCACCCCCCACCCAAAAAAACCCCAAAAACCAAACAAAAAAACCCAACAAATACGCAAACAAATCCACAGCTACAGCGCTGTAAAGTCAGTGATGACAGCCATGAATTTCCTCAGGTAAACTCAGAACTTAGGTATTTTCTGACTTAGTTTATAGCTACTGATGAAGGCTTTCTTCCACAGCTCCCATGCCTTCCTTCTATCACATCACATTGAACTCAGGACAGTTTACATTCCTTTTATTTACACACTTTTAACTTTTAAGTCTTTGCTTTTTGTGTGGTGCCAGTACAAGTGTCACTTAAGCAGCAAATTCTAATAGGTGGAAATAAAACTCAAAATTTCACATTGTAGAACCTACTGAGGATCTGCAATTCTTCTCAGACCTAGGGCTCTGAAGTTAGAAAGTACTCAATATAGACCACATTCAGAACAGAGATACAATTCCCAGAAATAATTGGTCAGTGAGCATATTAGGATAATTCTCTAATTTACATCACTGGAAAAGGTGTTCACATGAATGAAAGGCTGACAAGCTGAGAAACTTTAAAACACAAATATGTATGTTTACATAGTTCTGAAGGTAGAGAATTCTATTTTAGCTTATTCTTTTGTATTTAAAGAAGAAAAAAAGGTTCTTATAAAAGTGGCTTTCTGATAGTGCAACAACACTCCTATGAGTATTCACTAATTAAAGTACTGTCAAAGAAAATATCCTTAAAACTTGAAGCATAACCACACTCTGACCAGCTTTATCCCACAGGGTTGTTTAAATTATTCTATTCCAAGTATATACCTTGCAACCCTTGTAGGAACTGAACTTTTAAGACTTCATCATTTCTAACATATTTTCTAACTTCTAATCTGTTTGGCACAGGGTTGATATTCAATAACTTGAAGAACAAACACAGGTGGGCTGCCAATCTGCCTCTCAACAGCTTCTGCTGACAAAAGGGAAATTATAGACAGCAGTTTGGAGCTGACTTTGCAAAGCTTGGCTTTTTTATAATTATTTCCTCTTTTTTTTAATTTGAAAGATGAGATTGATTCTCCTCTGTGGAGTCCCAGTGCTGGTCTTTGCCTCCAAACAGCATTTTGAATGTGTTGCTCATTTTCCTTACTGTTTTTTTTGCGGGGGGGGGTTGATGGGTTTTTTGGCTGGTTTTTGGGTTGTTTGTGTGGTTGGCTTTTTTTTTATTTCACTCTGCACCATTGAAACTGTTACTGACTTCATTAAGATCAGATTCTAGGAGTTTTTTTTTTTTCTGCTGAGTTTCAGTTTCTCATTTTGAGGCATTTGTTTACAATTATGTTTTTTTATTCTCCTTTTCCCCATATTTTCCTGTGTTGAGGCAGACTAACATTACCATCTCACATTCAGTAATTTCCACATGGTAGGATGGTAGGGGTTAGAAGGAACCCCCAGACATCAGCTAGTTCGGCCTGTCTGCTAACACAGGTGTGTCTAGACCAGGTTATACAGGAACACATCCAGGTATGTTTTGAAAGTCTCCAGAGAAGGAGACTCCACATCTCTAGGCATCCTGTTCAAGTGCTCTGCCACCTTCAAAGTAAAGTTTTGTTAAATACCAATTGAAACCTCCTTTTTGTTGGTTTATAATGGATGCCCCTTGATCTATCACTAGCCACCACTGAAAAGAGTCCAGCCCTGTCCTAGTGACCTCCACCATTTTGATATTTACAGGCATTTATAACATCCCTTCTCAATCTTCTCTTTTCCAGGCTAAAGAGCCCCAGCTCTCCCAGTCTCTCAAGAGAGATGCTCTAGTCCCCTCATCGTCCTTGTGGCCCTCTGTTGGATTCTGCAGCAGTTTCTTCTCCTCTTGAACTGAGACCAAAACTGGACACAGTGCTTCATGTACAGCCTCACTAGGGCAGAGAGAAGGGAAGGAGAAAATCTTGCTGACCGAACTTTTCATAAAGCACCCCAACATACCATTTGCCTTCTTGGACATGAGGGCATATTGCTGACTCATGGTGAACTTGTCCACCAGCACTGCCAGGTACTTCTTCACAGAGCTGCTTTGCAGCAGATCAGTCTCTAACTGTACTGACGCATGAGGTTATTACCTTCCAGGTGCAGAGCTCTATGGATGTCCTTGTTAAACTTTATGAGGTTTACCTCTGACCAACTCTCCAGCCTGTTCATATCACAATGAAGTGAAGCAAAGACTTCTAGTACATCAGCCACTCCTCCGAGTTTCATATAATCAGCAAACTTGCTGAGAGCACACTGTGTTCTTTCCATCTGGCTGATGTTGAATGAGACTAGACCCACTGATTTAGTTGGGGCAATTAATGAGGCAGGAATTATAAAATACATAGTTATTTTATTTCCAAAAATCTCTACCCACAAACTATATAAAAACTAGTTAAATTTGGGCTCTAAATTGATGAGGAAAATCATCACTAGGATTTATATGTGTTGTGGAGGGCCCATAGGCCTGAAAATAGACTTACATATGCCTTGCCCTGCCTGGACATGTTTTTCTGCTCATAGCCAGGGGTGAGCACCTGGCGAGTGCAGAGGGGCACAATGGGCCTGGTGCCATGAAGTCCGCTTGCCCAAGCTTTAGGTTGTGTAAGCCCCCACAGGCCCAGGTCATGCTTGCCGGGTGCTAGACCCGTGTGATCCTCATATTTGGAAAGTCCAGGCCTGTGGCTTCTCGCCTATTATGGTAAGGTTGGCTGGCTACAAACCTGATTGGTCATTGTGTGGCCAATAAGACCATTGATCTTGGCCCACATTTAATAAATAGAGATGCACAGGCTCACGTGCCAGTTCATTCCCTCACTAGCTCATTCGCTCTCGTGCTCGTTGACTTGATCAGTTGCTTGTGTACTTTACTTGCAGAGCTCACTTAAGCCTGCCTTTACGGAGATCAGACTCCCCGTGCAGCCATGCATTTCACTGCACGCCCACTGCCTTATTCCCTGGTGTGTGCCATTGCCATGAGTTACCAGGGGCAGACCCATTTGTCTGCACAGGATCGTATTTCCTCTGCACTTGGAAATCCTGCCTACGAGTTCCCTTGACACAGCATCCAGAAGGAGCCAGCAGCACAAGATCAGAGACTATTTCCCCCTGAAGCCAGGAGGATTCCAGCCTCAGAGTCCATGGGTGGAGACCCTGAGGAGTTGGACACTTTATATAGGCTGTGACGTAGCCCGGATGGTGATTTATAACTAGTCAGAATTGTGAGTAAATGCCGCTCTATTTCTATTGTGTCTGCCATGGAGCAGAAAGCTTTCAGCCCAACCTGCTGGGCAAATATTATATAGACCCCCAGCAGCGATTAAGCCACAGGGAAAACTCTGTTCAATATTTTGAATGTATGCTAGTTGTTATAATAGTTACAGTTTGATATATATTCCCATAACGTCCTCATAACCGTGTAGAATAAATATTAATATTATAAGTTCAGTGGTTGGGGGTGGCGAGAGTTCTAAAATATTGAAGTTAATAAATATACACATTTTTATAAATATCCTCTCGCATCAATTAATTTCTCCCCTCTGTGACAATATGGGCAATTCATTCATTTAGGAGAAATTGGAAAAGTTAGGGAACATCTGTGCTACACACTGTGGTAGAGTAGGAATTTCAAGATAGTCCCTGGCTCCTTTGCAGCAGTATTGGAACATTGTTGAGAGTCTTCTAGATCTTCCCAGTCTCTAGCAGTGTGCTGGGAAAGAGGCAGATGATCTCTGACCTAATCCTGTTTCTTCTTGTCACCGAGGTTTGCAGACGTTCAGAGAGCACAATGTCGGTGGCACTTAATGCCTTCTCCTGGTAAACTTTAGGCAGTCAATTTTCCAGGTAGCTTAAGCCCAAAACATCAGGGCTAAGCTAGTCTGACGCGTGAAGCAGAGTAGAACATGTTGTCCAAGCTGAGAGCAGTGAGGCAGAAGCAGCACAACAGCTTGCAACTTAGCACAACAGCTTGCAACTTAGCTCAATTTATATTATTTGCCCGAGTGTAATGGTTCTTTTGTCCACAGAGATTCACCAATCAGAATGGCATCTGGAAAGCTGACCATATTAGGTGAAACAAGGTCTTGCTTACCCTTATTTGGGCAAGACACTTACAAGTACCTAAACACTTGTGGGTACCTATCTATCACTTTGAGAGGAGACATAATGGTCCAAGCCTTTGTTTTCCTCCTGCCCTTGCTTCCCCCATCAGTAGTACAGTGAGGCAAGCCAGGACATGTTTTAGGCCTATTAGCCTTTCATGACACCCACTGCTGACCCCTCATCACTAGCCACAAGTCTCCAACTAGGCCTTGAACTGTTGATCACAACCCTCTGTGCTCTATCATTCAGTCAGTTCTCAATCACTTAACTGTCCACTCATCTACCACACATTCTAAACTTACCTATGAGGATGTTATGGGAGACAGTGTCAAAAGCCTTGCTGAAGCTGAGGTAGGCAACATTCACTATTCTCCCTCTCATGTACCCAGCCAGTCATGCCATCAGAGAAGGTTACTGGATTGGTCAAGCATGATTTCCACTTTGTGAATATGCCCATTTTTCCTGATATAGAATAAAAACAATCAACAACTTTGTCTTTCATAAAAATCATACACTTCTAGGAGAAATGAATATTCTCAGTAACAAATAGTGAAGGGAATACAGACATATTTCCCCCCCTTTCCTACTTCTCTAGCATTTCTGCAAAGTTGAAAGCATTGTTTCCACTCTAAGGACATGTTTCATACAACCACTGTTTCAAAATTTGAACAGGATCAGAGCTGAACTATGAGATACTTATGACAACATCAAGTAATTTGGAAAATATTGAACTTAAGACCAAATAGAAAATGTTAATGCCTCCTTATATACTATATAGGAAACAATGTTCTGTGAATATTAGTATCACTTGCAGTTATTGATACCAAGATAAGATCTATGCTCAAGAAATACGGTCCTTAATTGAATGTGGTATTCAGTGTACAACTGCAGAGTTCATGGTGCAACATCTTTCTAGTATGTTTAAACTAAGGGTTTAGAACTACTGTGCTTCAAATAGTTACAACCAAGCACATCTGCGAAGAAATAAAAGAAACTCAACTGTAGTCAATTGTACCAACAGAATTTAGCAACAAAGAAAAACAGCAAGCTTAGTAGAAAATTGGATCGAAAATTGAAATAAAGTTCCAACAGGTAATGGTTTAAAAAGGAAACAAAATGGGTAGAAATGATGCTTCTTGTTCTGGATTCCTATCAATTACGTAGATGAATAAGCAATTGCAATACACAAGTTTGCCTAAACATTAGCATGAAAAGAGATATTGGGTTCCAAAGGCTGTTCCAGCAGCACTTTGACACTGAAGCCTAGCAAATAGAATTTAATAAAGATAAGTGGGCTTTGCATAATGGAAGTTAAATATTATTTGTAACCACAAAGTAAGGAGCAAATAATGCAGACAACAGATATTAAAAGGCATAATGAAGTGTAATAGGTTGTTTCCCTCCATCTGCACTGTGAGAGCAAGAAAATGGGAGAGTAAGGTGTTTGGCTGACTGCAAATCCTAAGTTATGCAAAATAATAAACAAAATAATCTATACTTACTGTACTAAATTCTGGTTGGGGTCATTATTTATAGGAAGGTATTTAACAAAGTGTGAGGTATATGTTATCCTAGTCACTGTCAAAAAAGAATTACCACAAACTCATATTCCCTTGCTCTATTTCAAAAGACATACCATAAAATGCTTAATAGTGGTTAGCAAAAATATGTACTGTTATCATCAGGTTTGTTATTTCTCTCACAGGTGCTTATTTATGAGAGTTGCTTTAGGTTGGAGTAAAGCATATTCATTCCCCATACTTCTTTTAAGTAAATACATTTGTGGTTAATATTGATGGGAAGAATTACGTGACAGCAGTGTAGAAATCATAAACAAACACACAAGTATTGGTCTTGCTATCAGCTGGTAAGCATACAAAGTCATTGCTCCAATTGCATGGTGTGACATTAGGGTCAAGCACATGAAACAACTGTATCACTCAGAATCCTTACACATTAGTTTTTCATGAAGAATTAAAAGGCTTCTAGCAGAGCTTGGAATACAATATTAATGTGCTGAACTCTTTATTCATAGTGATACATTGTCATTTTTAATAGAGACAGAACTAAACCCTAGGACTTTTTTTAAATATTAACTTGCATTTTTCTCCCTGCTTTGTATTATTATTCCATTTAGCCCTGTTTTTCAGAATTGTTGGTCCGATTGTTCTTATTTACTTGTTTCAAATAGAAATAAATTAAGAAATTAACTCAATCCATCAACATATGTTACATTATTTTGATTATGGTTTTTAGATTGAAATCTTGTGAAGTAAAAGGCCAAGCCCTTTCTCAGTCTCTCATAGTAATTGTTTGAAGAAAATGTAAGAAATATGCAGTATAGTTCTTAAGATACTAATTTACACTCCTTATGTTTAAATAGGCAACAATATCTTCCATACCAGATTCCCAAACTTTCAATTTTCATTTGAGACAGAAACATCTCTGCCAAATCCTTGAATACTATTTATGGAAGAGACATATTTTCAGATTCCAGATCTAAATCAAAATTAGTTTTCCAGATCTCCCAGAAGTACTGTGGAAAGTGGCTTTTCACAAAAATCAGCCTTTTGCAAAATGAAGAAAGTGTCACCAAAGCTTTGATGAACAAAAACATCAAAGAAGTTTATTTTCACTCTATCATACAAGCATTTCTGAAGTTCTGCGATATTTTATCTTCAAGAAGGTAGGTCCTTTTCTAGTCAGTCCTCTCACATAACTAACTTTGAAGTAAAGAAGTTGTTAATGTTATGATTATTATCATGGTCATTCTGAATCCCTAACCATAATATTCATGCACGAACTTGGTACAGATGCATGATTATTAAAAACTTAGTAATTATGCAAGAGAGCAGAAAATTGAACAGTAGTGAATGCTTTGTTTTTCATCCATCTTCACTGTTGCTGTTGTATTCTCTCTCCATGCTTTTAAGAAGCAGTATTTCCACATATTTAGGAATTTAAGTGCTAAAAGTCTTGAGTTTCATTCAGATGACAGTGATTCAGTTCATCTACTACAGCATTAATAGTAATTTAAAATATAACAATAACAATATGTAATAGCAATATCCACCTCCATAAATACGTTTGAACCATATCAAACCCTTTATTTATCTAGAATATCCTAAAGCATCCCCATCTGCCAAAAAGCGACACAGATAGGAAGAGGCATTTTACACAAGAAAATTGCAATTCGTTCTGAAACGTCTCTGTTATTTGGAAATAGTACAAAAGTCTTACCATTTCTCTCAGGAGCAGAGTTTATGAAAAAAATTGCAAATGCTGAATTCAAGTATGGATTTGCCTTTATATAAATGAATCATTCAATGTCCTGTGCCAAGGACATACCAGTAGAAGATGAGGCAAGATACTTGCTTCCTCTTCAGAAAAAAATAAAAAGAGCCTTTGGGAAAAAAAATAACACACACACCCCCTCACACTACTGTCCTATTAAAAATCAATACCAGTACTTCTTTACAAGACTGACATAATAGATGGTCCTGCACAGATCCTGGAACATGTGCATTGTATTTTTCCTAATGAAAGACTGAGCCAGTAATAGAAATTTTGATAGATGACAGTGAGAAAGAATATGATTCAACTGCAGATTATATTTGTATCCAACCCAATAGGGTTTTCATGATGCACTGAAACCCCAGATTTTATCAATAGTTGGGTGACAGCCACTAGACCAGATTTGCAGCTGATATAAATCAACATAGACACTAGAGCTCCAAATACACCAGAAGAATCTTTGCATCAGTCATAGTGAACTATGATGAGTAGAGTCTCCAGATCACACTTCAGGTGATCAGCAAATTTTCTTCCAAAGGGAAAGGAAAGAGAATCAGGTGCAACAAAGTAAGGAAAAAAAAAAAAAAGAGTTGACTGAGCACAGAATATAAAAATCCATTGTCCACTGAGTTGGATTGAATGATCTTTAGGAGTTCCTTCCAACTCAAAGCATTCAACAGTACTATAATTACATTCTATTTAGGAAATGTACTTCTGAAAACTTATTTCACTTTAATGGCATAGAGTGTAAACATAGTGAAACTATTCTTTATTGTCAGAGACTAGTAGCACATCAACAAATCAGCTTCTAAGAGGACCATTTGCTGTCCAAAGACAACAGGTAATGTGATGCATTTATTTAAGTCAGAATGCTAACTTTCAACCAGTTAAGCCTCCTCTCATTTTCTGGAAGTAACTTGCTTGATTATTTTTCATTACCCCATCCATAGTATCCATAACATCCATTGTTGTCCCAGGTTGAGACTATAGGGTTAAAAACTCTTCTGGGGACTAGAAGATTGTTTTTCAATCCCATAATTCTGCTATCTCTTTATAAACTCACAACAAGGTCAGTTTGTTATCCTTTCCTCCTCCTTCTGCCCTGTGTGTGTGGTAGGAGCCACTTTATCAGTGAGAACATGTTGTGGAGGGCCTGTAGGCCTGAAAATAGGCTTATTTTATGCCTTACTATGCCTTACCTTGCCCAAACATGTTTTGCTGCCCAAACCAGGGGTAAACACATTAAATGGGTAAACAAGCACAGAAGGGGCACAATAGGCTTGGTGCCATAAAGTCTGGCCTGCCTAAAGTCCAGGTTGTAAACAAGTTATATAGGCTGGTTGTAACATGTTGCATAAGCCCACGCGCTTAGCATGCAGCCCACCTATGCTTTCTACATATTTGGGGGTACCAGGCAAGTGATTTTGCCTATTATGGTATTGTTTGGCTGACTGCCAAACTCTGATTGGTCACTCTAATGGCCAAAGGGCTACTCATCTCAGCCCACAGTTCATAAATAGAGGCACACAGGTAAACAAGGTGCTTCTGCTAGCTCTAGCTTCTGCTAGCTCTGACTTCACCTGCAGCTCTGACTCCATTGCTGCAGCTCTCTCACTGCACTCTCACTTCACCAGCGTGCTCACACTCATGCTCAGGCCCTGTGCTTGGGCCCCCCTTGTTCACGATCACTCACATTTGGGCACACCTGCTTATTATTATTAGATTTAGACTCACCAGCCTTTGCTTATGCCTACTTGCTTATGCTGTTATTACGGAGACAGAATCTCCCAGACAGCTGTGGTGAGTTAATCAGGATTTGATCCTGCATTGCCTGTTATTATCTAAGGAGCTCAGACTCCCATGTAGCCATGTATGCCCACTGCCTTATTGCCTGGTGTGCGCCATTGCCACAAGTTTCCAGGAGCAGACCCGCTTGTCTGCACATGTGATCACTCTACCAGCAACCATGACAACGTGTTCAAGACTGCACAGCATCCTTCTCCTGCACCTGAGGTCCTGCCAACAGTCCCCGGACCAATTCCTGAAGGAAGCTCCCAGAAGGAGCCAGGAGACAAGGGCAGAGATTGCATTCTCACCAGGAGAACAAGGTCAGACACTGTTCATTTTCCCATATAGCTGGGAAGACGGCTCATCTCTCCAGAAGATGAGAAGTCAGGAACTGGCTGGAAGGCCGAGCCCAG
>WAAF01010662.1:0-88060 GCA_013400475.1 Tricholaema leucomelas
AATAATAAAAAATAATATTCACACAGAAATTAATTGTCATAATTCATTGCCAAGTATTAATTTCTGATACACATCTGTAGAACTAAAAAAATATCCTAACCTCCTATTGTCATGGGAATAATCTTGCACTGCCTTTTGGCCTAGGTTTGCTCATATCATCTACTCTTAGCTGCCAAGGTCAACACAGCAGATGTACTACTGGTGTAGTTTCTATCATATATACCCTACCTATCTATACAAGACCAGACAATGCTTTTGATTCTTAGTGTTAACTAATCTGACTCTGACTAATATGCATGACATAATTTCTATTCAGTGTCTGTTACCAACCTTATCACCTTAAGTCTGAATTTGTTGCAATAGGCTTCTTAAATTGTGTGACTAATATGTGCCATATGTAGTTTGCTCTTTATCTGTTCTCCTGAGGGGAAAAGTGGGTGTACAATGACAGACATTTATGTTAAAGAAGGGATTGAAAAATAACTCCTAAGGTCTACAGATTTTCCTTTTTTTTTTTCCCCCTCTTGAATTCCTACTTTTTACATGATAGGTTTTAAGAAAAATAATTCTCCACATGTTTTTAGACAATTGGTGATATTACTGCATTGTCTTCACTACGGCACTCGCATTACTGAATGTCTTAACCAGTTATTTCTTTAAATTAAGTCGCTGGTTTGGTAGAACAAAATAATTAACATCTATGTAATACTTCAAACTATGGTGGACTGTTTTCATGGAATCATAGAATTAACCAGGTTGGAAAAAACCTCCAAGATCATCCAGTCCAACTTAGCACCCAGCCCTATCCAGTCAACTAGATCTCACTTGAGGGAACTGATCTCTAGATTTTTAAATTTATAAAGGAAGAGAGATGAAAATTTCTAGACTGATTTAGTCCACCTGCTTAACTTATCACCAATGAAACTTTGCAGTAGTTGGCTGGTTCTGTGTTTAAACATCTGTGGTGCATTCAGATCCTAAAAACAGTGTTAATCCTGAATGTCTGAGGTTGGATTTACACAACAGAAGAAATATTCACCCAGATTCCACATGATAGCAAGTGGCAGAAATGGGGGAATTGTGACTGGTCTCACCAGGACATATGGGATAGTCTCAATGTTTGGTTATAGAGGGAGATCAGCATGGACTGTTTAACAGCTCTAGATTCATTGCATTTTTGTGAAGGAACTAAAGAGATGTTGTGTGCTAGTTTGAGCCTAGCTGGGATATTTTGTTGAGAAGAATCAGATAGGCTGTGAAAAGGAAAACAATGGTGATGTCTACTTCACTTATAGGCTTGCTGACATGTATAAGAACATGAACACAAACATAGATAACGGAGTTGCTCTTGGGCTAAGGGCTGTATGAACTTCTCTCTCTAACCTAACCTGCTGTCTGTGTGACTAATCCATCTGCTTCCTAACCTACCTGGCTGATACTCCAAATGCATCTTGAATGTAAGGCAAAGTCTGGGGTAAGGTAGAGGGGTGGGAAGAAGGTGGAAGGGTGGTTGGGAGCCCCTCCTGGGTACTCTGATTTCTGGGAGGGCTGTTGTGTTTCTGTATTACTTTTTAACTTGTCTATTTCTGTCTATAGCTGTATAGATTGTACATACCTGCTTGTATATTGTGCTAAGCTGTGTATATAAAGCTTCATTCATTCAATTTCCAGAGCTGCTGAGTCTAGTCTGGGTGATTTTCTTAAGTGCGGGAGGGCAAGTAACACCCAAACCATCACATGTTGTTAACACTGTTCTGTTTGCAGTTATTAGAACTAATTGACCACTTGGGAAGAATACAAGGTGAGCAGCATGGTACAGCTGTGAGGCTCACCAACACCTACAGGAAAATATGCCATTTTCTTCACAGAAAACAGAACACCTTTCCTGAAGCTAGGAGTAAATCCTGTTATTTCCCCTTAGCTTTAAAGAAATGGTAAAGCAGTAGGGACTATAATGTTTCAGCTTTCCTATTTTATTTTGCTATATGACTTTGTATAGAAAATGCAATGCCTATAATGAAGTACAAGAATACAGTTATAGTTTGCTGGATGTGAAGACTGCCAACTGAATTCTACTTTGTGAAAACCAGCGGTACATTTAGAAGTTGTGTACCAGCACTTCTCTTTTCTGGCTATGAAAGCACCTCCTTATTTTTCTAAAGCTTGACTACATTTATGTGGTGTCTGTAGTAATTACATATGGCACTTGTGGTTTTTTGCCAGTGAGTGATTGCTTTCCATATATTGCAATATACTTGAGCCACGTGATAAAACTGCACACAAGTGTAAAAACTATCCTTGTAAAAAGAAAGAACAACACTTGCTTAAACTTATTTTCCTAGCATTTACAAAAAACACTTTTGAATCAGAACTCACAGAATACATAAATAATGAAGTTGTATCTAATTATCTTATAGAATTAACCAGGTTGGAAGAGACCTCCAAGATCATCCAGTTCAACCTAGCACCCAGCCCTAGCCAGTCAACTAAACCATGGCACTAAGTGCCTCAGACAGGCTTTTCGTGAACACCTCCAGGGATGGTGACTCCATCACCTCCCTGGGCAGCCCATTCCAATGCCAATCACTCTCTCTGGCAACAACTTCCTCCCAACATCCAGCCTAGACCTCCCCCAGCACAACTTGAGACTGTGTCCCCTTGTTCTGTTGCTGGTTGCCTGGGAGAAGAGACCAACCCCACCTGGCTACAGCCTCCTTTCAGATAGCTGTAGACAGCAATGAGGTCACCCCTGAGCCTCCTCTTCTCCAAGCTAAACAACTCCAGCTCCCTTAGCCTCTCCTCATAGGGTTTGTGTTCCAGGCCTTTCACCAGCTTCGTTGCCCTTCTCTGGACATGTTCCAGCATCTCAACATCTCTCTTGAATTAAGGAGCCCAGAACTGGACACAGTACTCCAGGTGTGGCCTGACCAGTACTGAGTACAGGGGAAGAATAGCCTTCCTCATCCTTCTAGCCACGCTATTCCTGATACAGGCCAGGATGCCATTGGCTCTCCTGGCCACCTAGGCACACTGCTGGCTCATGTAAAACAGAAAGGTACTGTTCATTTTATGCCACACGATCCTAATTAATAACTCAAGTGAAAAGGCTGTACACTGCAAACAAGTTTTTCATTGTAAACATGCTGGGGTCCAATTATTAGAGGCTTTAGAGCACCTTCTGTTTACATGAAAACATGTGAATTTTGCATTTGTATCTAAACTCTTATTGCTCAGACAGAGCTGTCTGTGAGTGAAGGAGCTGGGGCTGTTCAGTTTGAATAAGAGGAGGCTGAGAGGAGACCTCATCACTGTCTACAGCTACCTGAAAGGCTATTGAGAAGAGGTTGGTGCTGGGCTCGTCTCACAGGTAATTGGAGACAGAACAAGAGGGAATGACCTCAAGCTGCAATTGGGTAGGTTTAGACTGGACATCAGAAAAAAAAAAAAAGTCAGGGAAAGAGTGGTCAGGGATTGGAATGTGCTGCCCAGAGATGTGGTTGAGTCACCAACCCTAGATGTGCTTAAAAGATATTTGTATGTGGTGCTTGGGGATATGGTTTCGGGTGAACCTTGTAGAGTAGGATTATGGGTTGGACTTGGTCTTTTCCAACTTGAATGTTTCTGTGACTCTGTGATTCTCTCTTCTGGATGCATTTCTGTTATTTGAATACTGGCAATGCAATGCTAACCTACTACTAACTGAGGTGACTGCAACAGATCTCATGTCATGAACACAGCAATGTGTTTTTAACAGGTCTCTGCACGTGGAAAACGTTTGGTGGCCCTGTGATTTTTTTAAATTGGTTTTTCAGTTCTTTCCAGTTTTATGTTAGTTATTTTGCACACTATTATTTAACATTACTCTTGAGGCAGGCTGGTTTACAATTATATACTGTACAGATGGGAAATGGAGGAAAGGACTGATTACACAAACTTGCTTAAAGGTCACCAACCCACTGAAAGAGCAGGGACTAACGTTCCATTTGCCTCTAATTCTGTGTACTATTTCTTGTATTAACAGTATGACTACATTTGTCTTGTTGAGTAATGGATGAGTAAATACAGGAACTAATAGTGCAGACTGATGAGTGCTCACCTCTTAAAGTCAGTTGAGCAACTTAGCCCACAAAAATCAGCTTTGAGGGGAGACATTTTGAAAACAAAGGCCACATTAGATCAGAAACACCGAAAAGATTTTGTTTGTGAAAGACACCTCAGTGACTTAAACATACTGATTAAATCAGCCCTGTGCTTGTTGACTATTTGGTTTTTAACTTATGAACCTCTAAGTAAATCCAGAACATCTAAGTAATGCATTGTTGAGCATATGAGAGTCTCTCATTTGACTCTAACATGCAGAGGGAGTAAATACTGTGGCTTATAAAACAGTAGTTTGTTAGTTAAAGCTGATCACCACCACTGTCACTTCTCCCTCCCCATCTCCAAGGCACTGGATGAATCCCAGGAATATCAGCAGCTATTGAACATTGATAGCAACAGGAACCATAAGGACACATCTAAAGGAGAGGCTAAGCATGCTAGCTCTGCCTATCAGATGCTCTGCTCTGTGTTTTAGCATTGGCATATTCGTTTTGCATGAAGCTAATCGGATTTGCACAAAAATGTGAATGAGGCTGGAGAAGAAAACTACCCTCTCAGGACTTCCCCTCAAGGGAAAACATTGAAAGGTTTATCCTAATGAAATAGCTGTTTCAGAATAATCAGATTTGGTAAAAAAATCATAAAACTGAAACCAAAGAGATCCTAATTTTGAAAGCAATCACCAAACAAGACCTCTTTAAGTTAGAAAAATCTCTAAGTAAGACTAATCTTCCCATCTGGATGTACAGTAATCCAAGAGAAGAATAACAAGGTTATTGTGTGGGTTTTCCAATGTTTTTCTTGTGTTCAGTGTGGTATTTCACAACTGACTGGGGCCTCCTTCCTCAGTATATTGGGAAACATCCATTGCAGTGTTAGATTCTATAAATGAAGAAAAAAATTGCTTTGTGAGAAATCTAACTCCTGTAACACAAAAAGTTGGCTCTTTGCATAGCTCAGTTTCCAGACATTGCTAAATTAATCTACAGATGCTGGACAGCCCTCCTTGGCCACTGGAAATCATGCTCCATCTGAACTAGGAGATCTACTGGCACTGGCACTGCGTAAAAATGTCAGCATCCACAGACAGTAATTGCCCCAGGGACTGATGTGGAAAGCACCTGGCATCTCTCATGTCCTGATAAATCAGGTGACAGCCAGCAACACAAATCCCTAGAAAGATTCAACCCTGCCTTTCTGAAGAGCAGAAAGGCAGCTTTCTGCTCTGTGCCTAACTCTTAAACCACCATCAATGAACAGAACAGAACTACTGCCTGCTCTTGTTTTAGCTGCATGCTCATGTTAAGTAACAGCTCTTGTTCGTCACTCAGAGCCATCACAAACTGGTGGCATTCTGGACATTAATCACAGAATCATTGAGCTGCAAAAGATCTCTGAGATCAAGTCCAGTCTATGACCTAACACCAGGACATCAGCTAAACCATGCCACCAAATGCCACATTCAATCTTTCCTAAAGACCTCCAGGGATGGTGATTCCACCACCTCCCTGGGCAGTCCATTCCACTGCCTAATCACCCTTTCTGTGAGGAAGTGCTTCCTAATATCCAACTTAAACCTCCCTTGGCACAGACTATGCCTCCTTGTCCTGTCACAAGTTGCCTGAAAGAAGAGCCTGATGCCCACCTGACTACAACTTCCTTTTAGGTGATGACATCACCTCTCACTCAAGACTGCCTATTTACCTCTACTAGACAGTAGCTATTTAGCTACTACTAAACAGCTCCAGCAGTGCTTGTTAACCACAGCATCTTTAAATATGACATAGTCCAGTCTGGTTAGTATTTTGAAGTAAATTGGTTTTCCCACACTTATAACTGCTTTATGAGAGAAAGCTCTGTTCTAAGTCTATCTCCCTTCTCGACACTGAGGTTTGACATCGCTTGATTGCACATTTATTTTTATCTAGAGTCTGTATAGAAGGGATTAAAAAAGCCTATTGTAATAACACAGAAGCCTGATAAAAAAGAGATTAAACCCGTGTCTTTCCCATGGAAAAGGATGTTAATCCAGTATCAAAAAGTGTTTAGGCTGTGATATATTTGGAAGCTTACGGATGTCACCTTACAATGATGTGATAACTATGAAGGGTCTGACTGGAACCAAACAAAGCTGCAACTCGCTGTCATCCGGCTTATGCTTTACACATTATATCACACTAAAGCAGGGGATTTCAAAACAGCAGATTGCTATAATCCCAATGGGAAATAAAGGATGGGGAACTTCCTGCCCTTTGATATTTAAAATCAGAAATGCTGATGTTTTCTTTCAACTTACTTTTATTGGTTTTGCATAATACTTGAAACAATGCATCAAATAAATATTTTACCATTTTGTTCCTGAGTGTTTTCACTAAACAAACACGAAATACCACAACCTTGTCTGCTCTGTTGACCTTCGCCACAAGTGTCCAGGACATGAGTGTCTCCACCCACCAGCCAGCTACATAAAGGATTAATATGGTATTTTTAAAGGGAAAATCAAGAGTGTGCAAGGACTGTTTGAGAAACCATATGAAGAGATAATGGGGAATGTACTCTGACAGAATGCTCTCAAACGAGCTCTACCAAAAACACAAGGGAAGGTGGAAACTCAAGTTTTCTTTTATAAAGAGGAGCAGCCCCCTGTACCCAGAGCAGGCACAGTGTAGCAGTTACAAAAGTATGTCTCTAAAGTTTTTTCTAACTGCTTTTGGAAATTTTGTGTAACTATGGTATTGAATCCTGGCAACCTGTATCTTCCATCTGATGTCTGGGGGACTTGATATCTGTCACTCAGCTAAAAGAAATTAACTATCTTACCTTGCCTCCTGCAGAGAAACCTAACAAAGAATATCGACATACTTCACACCAAAACACTGATACGTTCAAAGCCTGCCAGAAACAGTCTTTATCCCATGCAGCATCACAACCAAACAGCTTTACTTCCAGAGAAGAGAATGAGCCAGCAGACCTTCAGAGGAAGACTTAGTGGCCAGGCTACATTAATCATAGAATCATAGAATTAGCCAGGTTGGAAGAGACCTCCAAGATCATCCAGTCCAACCTAGCACCCAGCCCTATCCAATCAAGTAGACCATGGCACTAAATGCCTCATCCAGTCTTTTCTTGAACACCTCCAGGGATGGTGACTCCACCACCTCCCTGGGCAGCCCATTCCAATGGCAAATCACTCTCCCTGTGAAGAACGTCCTCCTAACATCCAGCCTATACTTCCCCCATCACAACCTAAGAGTGTGTCCCCTTGTTCTGTTGCTTCCAGAACACTTGAAATACCAAATATGTAGACCTTCTTCCAATTCAGAAAGAGTTAACATATTTTCAAACCTCACTACACCTTCTTCAAAATGAAATGAAAATGTTTTGCTGTAGCAGTTTAAGAGCTAAGGCTCTATTTTGATTCTAAATTAAAAACAAAAGAGAGGAACTTTCTGGACGTTCTTTTGAATATAGAGTGAATGAGCAGGGCATTGGTTGTAAAAGGAAAATAATGATAAAGCCTACATCATTCATTGCTTTGCTAATTGGTATAAAATATATATATATATATGTATATATATATAAAATAACTCTTTGTCCCCTTTGCCTTCAGCTTTCCACCTCCTCCACTGCTCTTCTGTGCATGGCTGAATACTTACCCAAACTGATCAGATAACAAGTGAGATCTTGCTAGTTTTCTATCTGGGGGAAGAGAAGAAGGTGGCATTGGCCCCNCTAAGAGTGTGTCCCCTTGTTCTGTTGCTTCCAGAACACTTGAAATACCAAATATGTAGACCTTCTTCCAAATCAGAAAGAGTTAACATATTTTCAAACCTCACTACACCTTCTTCAAAATGAAATGAAAATGTTTTGCTGTAGCAGTTTAAGAGCTAAGGCTCTATTTTGATTCTAAATTAAAAACAAAAGAGAGGAACTTTCTGGACGTTCTTTTGAATATAGAGTGAATGAGCAGGGCATTGGTTGTAAAAGGAAAATAATGATAAAGCCTACATCATTCATTGCTTTGCTAATTGGTATAAAATATATATATATATATGTATATATATATAAAATAACTCTTTGTCCCCTTTGCCTTCAGCTTTCCACCTCCTCCACTGCTCTTCTGTGCATGGCTGAATACTTACCCAAACTGATCAGATAACAAGTGAGATCTTGCTAGTTTTCTATCTGGGGGAAGAGAAGAAGGTGGCATTGGCCCCTTCTGGGCTTTGTCTGGAGTGGGGGACAATTTGGTTTCTGTGTTATTTCTAAATGGTATATAATTGTAAATACATCTAAATATATTTTGTATATATGCTTGTAAATTCATCTTGCTGTAAAATATAGCTGCATCTTCCTCCAAGCAGTATGAGCTGGTCTGGTAAATTTTATTTGGAGGGTAATTTCTCAAACCCATCACATTTGCCCAGTACAAGCTGTACATGGAATCACAGAATCATAAAATGGTTTAGGTTGGAAGTGACCTCAAAGATCATCTAGTTCTAGCCCCTTCCATAGGCAGCGATACCTCCCACTAGAACAGGTCACTCGAGGCCTCATCTAACCTAGCCTTGAACACCACCAGGGAGAGAGCATCCATAATCTCCCTGGGCAACCGTTCCAGTGTTTCACTACCCTCACAGGAAACAGATGAAAATTTACACGTGAACAAACTAACAAGTTCCACCTTCAGTTCTCCATAATGTATAATCACCCTTTTGAAGAGCACAACAACTGATAGCACCAGCTCTGCAATACAGCAGAAGTGGAGAAGAGCGGAGCAGATCAGTTTCTGGAGAGAATTTAGAATACAGACTTGAAACAGGAATTGCAATTTGTGCTTTTGTGAGAAGCAGTTCCAAATTCTCATAATCACAGTTAATACCTTGCTGTATAGTCTTTTTACATCAGTTTCTAGATGATCAGTATTTTCACCAGAGACAGTGTGTTATCTGGGGCACCATTCCTTGCAGAGATTTTTAGGAAAATGTGATTTTTTTCTGAACTTTTCCTGGAATACCAGGTTGGGATACCTCAAGGACCATGTAGTCCAACCTTTCAGGGTAAGGAAACAGTTTAATGAGATGGGCCAGCATTCTGTCAAGCTGGCCTTGCAACTGTCTAATGTAGGGGAATTCACCACCTCTCCTGGGAATTTATTCCAATGTCTAATAGCTTGAAAGGTGAAAATAATGTTTTGGCACACAGTCCAATTCTCCCCAGTAGCAACTTGTACCCATTGCCCCATGTCTTCTAAGTTGGGACATAAAGTCTTTTTCTATATGTGATGGTTTGGGTGTCCCCCGCCCCCCCCCACTTTTAGAAATTACCCAGACTAGACTCAGTCGGCTCTGGAAATTTGAATGAAGCTTCTATTTACAGCTGGCACAATTTACAAGCAGATATTTACAGTATATACAGATATAGACAGAAATATACAAGGGAAAAAAGGTAATACAAACACAATTCCCCTCCCAGAAACCTGAGTCCCCAGGAGGGGCTCTCAACCACCACTCACCTTCCCCCTACCCCTCTCAACCTTACCCCAGCCCTAAGGAAGAATGGAGGTTCGGCCAAGAGGGTTAAAAAGCAAGGTGAAGCAGCCAAGCAAAAGGAGGATGAGGTTAGAAAGCAAGATGGAGTCCAGCCAGCAGCCATGAGCTCTCCCCAGCAGGCAAAGCTCCCCAGCGAAGAGAAGAAGCAAGTGCAGTAATCTTTGTTTTGCCTTTCTTTTGTATACATCTCAGCAAGACTGTGAGGGAAGTAGACCTCACCATTGTTTTCATTTTACAGCCTATCATCTAGCTCTTCTCACCAAAACATGCTAGCTAGGCTCAAACTAGCACACTATACTATCAAATTAAATATTCTATACTATCAAATTAAAGATAATGGACTGTTCCTAAAGCCAGCTGAACAATTAACATGCATCACACTAAGTTCTGTTAGTTTCCAAACCAGAGATTGCAACCACATTGCTATGGGGTCCCTGGTCAGTGCAAACTCTTCCAATAGTATCATAAATTCCTTGGTTAAGTCCTAGTCAGCTTTGGCCAAAACAGCACCCAGTTTTTGCTAACAATTTAATGAAACAGCTGACAAATCCCAGGACTTTTTCTAGCACTGCTTTATTTATTAGCATGGGCACAGCCAAAGACTGGATTTTATCTTGGCTCACAGTAGGTATTTGCAGCCGAGTAGTTACTGCAGCCTTGTTTTACTGGAATCAGCAGTGGGTTGGTTTGTAGTGTGTACTTCCTGGGCCCGTTTAAGGATAAAATGGAGCACCCAACACGTGTCTATTTCTGTGGATTAAAAGGAGCCTGCAGTGACAACTGAGCGAGACCAAGCCTACCTAAAGATTGCACTGCTGTGTAATCAACGAAATCAAACTCCATGCATTGGCACAGTCCTCACAAAGGCTAAAATAAAGAACTAATGAGCAATGCCTGAAAGTGGCTGAATTACTGAAAGACTGCTTCTCCCTGTAAGCCTGGCAAGAAAGCCAAGTTCTGAGCCTCCCCTTCCCTGTTTGCAGTGTGAGGTTTATGTGTTTAATTACCTAACAGAGATGCCGTGAGGCCCACCTACATAATGTTTGCAAAGTAATGTTTGCAGAGCACTGTATGGTACATGAAAAATAGGAAGGTGCGCCAGGCATCGAGGTGGAGACAGAACAGGAGATCAGACTCTGGATTCCTACAGTTTTTGTTCACTCTGGCAGCTTTTAGAATGTGGCTGCAGACATTTAGACAGCTCATCCTTGCCACTGATTCATTATTTTCTCAGTATAAACTGTATTGAGGGCCCCTGTGTGAGACTGCTGTTTTCTACTTCATGTTACCTCCTGGCATAGCTACTGCATTTACACACACCAAGTGGCACACATTTTCCAGTTGGTGCTGACTCAGGACAGTTTTAGTGCCAAAGGAAACTGCTTAGGAAATGTGTGTGAAGTAGTAGGAAAGTAATACCTATCTGAATTGTAACAAACCTTACTGGTGACCACTATGGTGACGTTTATGCACATATGCAGAGGAATTCACAGCAGCTGGGGAAAGCCAGAGCATCTAGCATGAATGGTGGCTGTTTAAGCAGGGCACAATATTGCTACTGTTACACACAGCTGGGAGGAAGTCTTAGAGGGGCATCACAGTCCGCTGACCACACACTTCTGTCTGACATCTCTGAAAGAGGCCAACAAGAAAAATCTACACCCATTAAGCTGCAGCAAACCCTGCTCCTCCATGGAGAGTGAGACCTGGGAGACAAAAATTCAGTTGCCTTAGTCATTCCCTCCAGAAACCAAAATTATCCTACAATTTAAAACTCCATTTCACCTCCCCTGTGTTGGTTCAAACACATTAAAAAAACTGGAATTGCAGAAAGCTGGTTTCTGGCATTTGAATCCAGGCAGAGACATAGTCATAATCATTGTGTATCTCCCTGAACCCACTGGCTCAGTGAATTTCAGAATAGCCTAGTGCTGGCATCTGAGCCCTTGCAAAATGCTATCAGCACAAAGAAATACGACTCGTCGGAATCTGGTTTGAAAGTCTTCAGTCCAGAAAGTGTTAGCTCTCCTCCATTTCATTAATACTCATGGTACTCAGTCTGCTCTGTTATTCCTTGTTACAGATGTTGTTAGGATACCACTTGTGTGCTTTAAAACCAGAAGGCATGGCCAGGTGATTTTCCAGAAGGTGGCTAACTCTTGTTATTTATATCCACTGCACCATTTCCACTGGCAGAGACTCATCAAAGCTGAAGTGGTTTTAGCTGGTGGAAAAGTAGTACTTCATAACCAAGTTTCAAGGTAGAAATCAGTGTAGAGCTACGCTCAGGGTTACAGTAAGGGCCAAGAGAGAAAAGCCTCCTTGCATTGCCAAGTGCTTCAAAGGAAAAGGATTTATGACTCCTCTGAGAGTTTAGGATGGTGCCAACTGTGGATGATAGGTAATGTGGATAAGGCCACATCAGGATTATTGTGTCCAGTTCTGGGCTCCCCAGTTCCAGGGAGACAGCGAACTATTGAGGGAGCTGGGATTGTTTAGCCTGGAGAAGAGGAGGCTCAGGGGAGACCTTATTGCTGTCTACAACTACCTGAGGGGTGGTTGTAGCCAGGAGGAGGTTGCTCTCTTCTCTCAGGCAGCCAGCACCAGAACAAGAGGACACAGCCTCAAGCTACGCCAGGGGAAATTTAGGCTTGAGGTGAGGAGAAAGTTCTTCACTGAGAGAGTCATTGGCTACTGGAATGGGCTGCCCAGGGAGGTGGTGGAGTTGCCGTCCCTGGAGCTGTTCAAGGCAGGATTGGACGTGGCACTTGGTGCCATGGTCTAGCCTTGAGCTCTGTGGTGAAGGGTTGGACTTGATGATCTGTGAGGTCTCTTCCAACCCTGATGATACTGTGATACTGTAATACAGAGAGGCTACATTCCCACTAGATTTAACACCCCATAATCAAGAGCATTGCACCAATATGAACTGAGTTTGACTTTCTGTGATTAATGTCTATGAAAGTTGATGCAAACTCTAGAAAGCATTTAATTTACCCACTGTTCTTTCTCCTTATGTGCTCTTAGGTTATAGAATTAATCACCTCATCCATCATGTACATCACAATCGTACACTGACAAACCATTAAGGCTACTTGAATACTTATTTTTTACTAGCTATAGATATCACAGCTATTAAAGGTGGGAGGCTGCTCATAAAAACTTTTGTGCAATCACTGAAAACTGAAAAGACATCTGTGTCATGTTTACAAGTAGGATGAACTGTCCATAATGGAGGCTTTGTGACAGAACAGACATGATGGGGGGGGGGGGAAGCAGAAAAAAGCATAAATGAAGATAGAGCACTGGTGAAAAATTTGCAAGTGGCAAAAAATTAGCTTGTTCCTGGAAAATATGAATTCTTTACAAATGAAAAGATATACAGCATGTCTGTTTCCCAAACTGAATTAGGTTTTAAGAATAGGTATTCTGAAGGATGCATTTAGCATAAAGGAAACATTGCTGTATGCAGCATTGAAAAGAATTAGGGAAATCTTTATTTTAGAGTAACAAACATGTATCATTTCAGAAAGAGATCTGTGCTTAAATAGATGTTGGCCTGTGAATGCCTTTTTAATTTGGGGAAATTTAAATTACTGAAAATAGAAATCTCACTACTTCTAGTTTGTATGCAGCAAAGGAAAGTTCTATCTGCAGAGATCAGAAATAATATATCATGGCATATCTTGCTGTTACTGAAAATGCAATGGCAGATGAAGGCAACTTGCCCACAGCTGCTGTCCTTTGAGGTATATTCTCTAAGTGCATATTCTTGTAATGTTTGCTCACAAAACCAGAAAACATCTGTGAGGTCTCTTCCAACCCTGATGATACTGTGATACTGTGATATCCATAGAGAAAGATGCAGTTGCTTTGCAGATAATGCCATGCACACCAGTCTTTGTACCTAGCTCTCGCTGTCTTTGAACTCTAATGGTTCTAGGATATAGGTATGGATCGGTGAGAGAGGGGGAATAAGTTACAGAATCACAGAATTTCTTAGATTGGAAAAGGCCTTCAAGATCATCAAGTCCAATCATTAGTTTCACACTGACAAGTTCTTGACTAAACCAAATCCCTCAGCACAACATCTCATCACTGTGAATCTCTATGGTTGGAAAGGACCACCAGGCTCATCCAGTCCAACCTTCATCCCAGCATCCTTAATCACTAGACCACAGTTAATGCATTGTGAATGCACATTTTGGCAACACATTCCTAAGAAGATGAGGAAATTCCTCTTTTCAATTCTTGCTTTGCAGGAACAGTTTTCAGCCCTGGAGAATGCAAAACAATATTCTCCATGAATCACTACTTAGTGGAAGAAGTGGTTGGCATTTCGGGCTGAATAAAAACTAAAGGTTTGCTTTTCAAAGGTGTGATGGTGTTTGGAGACTTCAGCAGTACCATGAAAGCTGATAAATGTGTGACCAGTGCTTCAGACAGTAGATTTGCACATCTTAGAGACAAGGATATTGCACAAGTAAGGTGTTCAAGCTGTGATGTTTCACCAGTGAAGCATAAAAGCAAAGTTAGTCAAGAAGAGACTTTCTACTAATGTCTTTTACACTTTCAAGAGCAAGAGCAGTCAGGAAGACTGATGTGATGTGCAATACTTGGCAATCCAACCTATACACCTGAGGGTAGTGTCAAGCTGAAATCTCTGTGAGAAGTGGAGAAAATTAAGAGCCCCCTATTGGATACAAAATGGAGAGGGGAAGCTCAGGTAATGAAGCCATTTCCTTTTTGTTCCATTATTGATCAGACAGAAGAGTCCTTGAAGTCTGCCTCAACCTCTGGATAAAACCAGAAATGTATGAAGTGGGAACTGAAGTAGTGGCATAAGTTTCACAGCTCTTGAAACTCAGCCTAAGAAAGTATTTTTTAATGAACCAAATGTACTGATAGGACCAAAACACCATTCTTATCTTTGGGTAGGCAAGAGCTGGGTCCAAAGCTTCAGAAAATACTGTGTATGCTGAAGAAAGTGAATGGCAGAAGCTTCTACTGTGAGTGGTCCTAATTCCCAGACAGGTCCCTCCAATACAAAGAGTTCATTTAGACATAGAGGCTCATGAGTCTGTGTAAACTGTGATAGCATCCTAACTTGGAACTTGTGAAAAAAAAACCACCACATGAGGTGTACCTTTTGAAGTTGTGAAGTGTTAGTGGCTAAGGCCTAAAGCAACCCCCAATCCCTGTCAACTCGCTCAATTTTTCTGCTAAGTATTTCCAGGATGGAACAAGAGACCAAAACAGGAGGAGCTCCCTATTAATATCTGATAGAGAGATGGAAAATACCTGTGAGTAGTGGTCACCCTAACCTAATGAAGCCCAGCATTAGGAAGCGAAAGTTACGGCACAGAAAAGAAAGAATAGAATTTAAGACTTTAAGAAGAAATTAATACAAATCCTCCTGTCCTCAGTGTGCCAGAGGACATCTAGCTTATGATGGCAGAAGTCTGGGTTAGAAGAGTGGACAGTGAGATGGACTGTGCACTGGCTAAACAACAGAGCTCAGAAGGTTTTGGTCAGTGGTGCAAAGTCCAGTTAGAGACCTGTAACTAGAGGTGTGCCCCAGGGGACAGTGCTGGGTCCAGTCTTATTCAACATCTTCATCAATGACCTGGATGAAGGGGTAGAGGGTACCCTCACTAAGTTTACTGATGATACCAAACTGCCAGGATTGACTGATACACCAGAAGGCTCTGTGGACACTCAGCAAGACCTGGACAGGCTGGAGAGCTGGGCAAAGGGGAATCTTATTAGGTTCAATAATATAGAGTCCTGCACCTGGAGAGGAATGACACCATACACCAGTATAGATTAGGGAATAGCCTGCTGGAAAACAGCTCCATGGAGAAGGACCTTGGAGTCCTGCTGGTGGTGCTTGGGGATATGGCTTAGGGGAGAACCTTGCAGAGTAGGGATATTGGTTAGACTTGATGATCCTGAGGGTCTTTTTCCAAACTGAACATTTCTGTGATTAAATATTTGTTTTGAAAGAAGTATCACTCAGCACATGTAAGGTGAAAAAAAATAATTATTTGGTAGAAGGCCTCAAAGTTAGGTTGTGAATTCTGAGAGGTATAGGCTGGATGTTAGGAAGAAGTTCTTCACAGAGAGAGTGATTGGCATTGGAATGGGCTGCCCAGGGAGGGGATGGAGTCACTGTCCCTGGAGGGGTTCAAGAAAAGACTGCATGAGGCACTTAGAACCATGGTCTACTTGATTGGATAGGGCTGGGTGCTAGGTTGGACTGGATGATCTTGGAGGTCTCTTCCAACCTGGCTGATTCTATGATCCTAAGTTCCAACTTGAAAGAGATTAGCAATGCATGTAAGAATTCTCTAGAATATCAGTTGTCATTTCGATTTAACTACTGTCAGGCAGTAGCAAAAACAATCTTTTATGGCTGCATCCAACACATCACAGCTTGATGAGCTGGGCAATGCAATAATGAGGTGAAATTTCTGGCCAACAGTATTTTTGGTGTATATCCATACATAAATAAGCACATAAAGACAGATTAGAGAAACAGCTGGGAAAAAAAAATTGATTTGAAAATGCTGTAGGAAGTCATTAGAATATAGTTAGGTTTGAATAAGGAATCACAGGTGATAATACATGGACAATGTAATACTGTAAGTAACTTAATTATAAGAATTTATTTTCAATCTGTAGAAAAAAAGGTTTTAGGGTTAAAGTATAAAAGACATATTTCAAACCTTGCTCCATATGCTTTCACAACCATTGAGATAAAATACTCAGCTGCAAAGATTTTATTTTCAGTGTTTCTTAATTTTTTTCCATAACAAACCTTTGAAAAAAAAAAATCTGGAGGAAAGTGATATTTTATTTTGAAAACATCCAGACTTTTCCCCCTCTAAACATTGCAATTTTTAACATTGCTGCTGTGCTTTAGTGCCTAATTTACTATTCTCTTGCTTAGACTCGATCGGCTGTTACACGACCTCGTCTCCGATGTGAAAGGTGTCAACCGGACCTTCTAGATTTAATATGCAGAACAAGTAAATGAGGCCCTCTCTCTCTGTAACAAATTATCTGGGAATTTGAATTTGATTTTTTTAAAGGTATTTTTTTAAATGTTATTATTTAATATAATATTATATATTCATACTTGTTCAGGACTGTGGTTATTCTGTTGATCCATAGCTTTGCATTTCCCAGCCCTCACTGTTGAATTGTTTCCTTTCAGTATCCTGTGTGTTATAGTCTGCTGTACTTTCTCCTAGTACCATCATCCTCCATCCTTAATGTGTTTTTTTTCTTGTGCCTCCACTGCCTGAATTGCCTATTTATCTTTTACCAACTTGGATACAAATTAACACAAATTGCTCTAGAAACTGATGTCTCATCATTTACAGTTTAAGGAAATTGCAGCAGATCATGAAAGTACAGAAGGTACTAAGATAGAACAGTTGAAATTCAGATATTTAAATGTGCCATCATCAAACCCCCTGCTTCATAACTTTTGGATAGCAACTTTTATTCTCTACTTAAAGAAACATTTCTGGCCATATTTTGCTACACAGTTTACTGCCTCTCTCCAAGGGTGTGCTGACAAATGCACAATGACTTAACATGAACATAGGTCTTCCTTGATGAAGAAGAGATTTCTAGGTCTGGACACAGATGAGCAGGAGAAGGTACCTGCTGACCCAGCTTTGAACAGAGGTCTTCATGGGAGATGTCAGCACTGACAAAGTATGAAACTTGCCGAAAGTCACTTTTTGGAGCTTCTTCACAAAGCCACTGTGATTTTAACATCTAATTTTACTGGATTGGATGGAGTCATCTCCAGAAAAGTACTGCACTTCTCATGTGGGAATATCTCATTTAAGAACTGGAAAGGGTTTTTCAGACTATGTGTGTTCTGAAGCCTACCTGTGTTGTCCAAAGCTAGCGTGGCTGCTTAGTGTGCCACAAAAGAGGATGAAAAGATATGAGTATCCCTTCTTTTACTGCAGTTAATGGCCAGCTCAGGATACCAAAACCAGTTCAACTGCTGAACTGACTGTGAAGTAAACAGTCAAGTATGGCTTTGAAATAGGGAGAGAGCAAATATGCAGTGTTTGGCCCTTGTGCTACTCTCTGCTGATAAAGGAAAGGCTGGAGTTCAGCCTTTCCTGAATGCTCTGTACTTGGCATTAAATAGAGTAGAATCCTAGAATGGTTTAGGTTGGGATGGAGCTTTAAAGGTCATCTAGTCTAGTCCTCTTGCAGTGAGCAAGGACATCTTTAACTAGATCAGGTTGCCCAGAGCCCCACCCATCCTGACCTTGAATGTTTTCAGGGACAAGGCATCTGCCACCTCTCTGTCAGTGCTTCATCACCCTAATTGTAAAAAAAAAATATATATTTCTGATATCTAATCTAAATATATTCTCTTTTATTTCAAAAACATTACTCCTTGTCCTGTCACAACAGGCCCTGCTAAAAAGACTGCTCCCAGGTTTCTAGTGGGCCTCTTGTAAGTACTGAAAGGCTACAATATAGTCTGCCCAGAGGCTTTTCGTCTCCAGGCTGAACAATCCCAAATACCACAGCCTTCCTTCACAGAAGTGTTCCATACCTCTGATCGTTTTTGCCTTGAGCAACCTGCTCTAGTGGGAGGTGTCCCTGCCTATGGCAGGGGGTTGGAGCTGGATGATCCTTGAGGTCCCTTCCAACCTAAGCCATTCTATGATTCTATGATTTTTGTGCCTCTCCTATACTCCAACAGGTCCATGTCTTTCCTGTGCTGAGGATTCCAGAGCTAGACACACTACTTCAGCTGAGGTCTGCTCAGAGCGGAGCAGCAGAATCAGATCCTTTGATCTGCTGGACTCATTTATTTTGATGTGGCCAAAGATACAGTTTGATTTCTGGGCTATGAGTATGCATTGCCAGCTCATGCTGATCTTTTCATCCACAGATATCTACTGACCAATAATTATGAGCAGTCCAGAGAGCAAAGACCACAGATCCTTCAGCCTTTCCTAACACCATTGTCCAAACCATAAAGAAAAAGAACTGTGCTCTCTCTCACTCCTGCCTCTGGTCCATTCAGTGTTCAATGGTACCAGAAGAAGAAGAAGACCTTCAAGAGGTCATATGGAGTATATATGAACTGCAAACAACATGCAGGCTGGTGAGTGGGAAGGTAGATGTCAATCTGCCACCCACCAAATCACTACTCTTATCACTGTATAAGGTAACATTGATTACAATGTAGCAGAGACATTGTAATGTCCCTCACTGCTTATGTAAATGTGTTGTTGTCCAGTTTCTCTACAAAGGCAGACCAACTAACAAGTAAAAAGGATTGCACTATGATCCCTGCACTGAAGTGATGTTCAAGAGACTTCTTTTTAAACCTTCTTTGCTATCTGGAAGTGCTATTGTCTCAGTTTGCATAACTGGCTCATTCTCTGTAGCCTTAAAGAATTTTTTGAAGAGAACTGGCCCTTTTCAGTAGTGTATTGAAATGGCTTCAGATACTTGTCTGGTAGAACACGCTGTGGAAGATTTGGATGCAAAATTGTTATGTAGGATCAAAAGAAGGCAGAAGCAGTCAACAGAGCTATGAGCAGCACAGGCATTTTAACAGCTGCTTAACAACATCTAAGAAGCTACATTTGGGTAAATGGTTTAAAGAAGAGTTTGATGGGACATTGATACATAATTTAGAGATAAATAAACTAGAAGTGACTAAAATATAACTGCCCCAACTGTTTCTTGGGAAACATTCTGGGAAAGAATGGTTGCACAATACTTGGGTACTCAGTTCTTATAAGCAACACAATCCATATGAAACAAATCTTGTAAAAGAAACAATAACAGAATGACAGAATGTTAAGGGCTGGAAGGGACCACAAAATACCATCCAGTCCAACCCACCTGCAGAGCAGGATCATCTAGAACAGGCCACACAGGAACGCATCCAGGTGGGTTTTGAATGTCTCCAGAGAGGTAGACTCCACAACACTCCTGGGCAGCCTGTTCTAGTGTTCTGTCACCCTCACAGGGAAAAAAAAAAATCCCTCATGTTTCCATGGAACTTCCTGTGCCTCAATTTCCAACCACTAACACTTGTCCTGTTGTTAGGTAGGCATCACCGAGCAGATCCTGGCTCCATCCTCCTGTCACTCACCCTTTACATGTTTATAAACATGAATGAGGTCACCTCTCAGTCTCCTCTCCAAACTAAAGTGACCCACCTCCCCCAGTCTCTCTTTGTAAGGAAGATATTCCATTCTCTTAATTGTAGAGTAATGGTGAACAATGATATTTTGAAGTATTCAGCAGCTGATCCTGTTAGTCAGATGAACCCATTTTTTCTGGAAAGATGCTGCAAGGAGCTCAGATCAACAGAACTAAAATGCTACTGCTGAAATGCTGTTTTACTTGCACTTCTCATACTGCCTATGCATTATTGGGCAAAGCATGTGAGAATATGTTTGCCTGGCAGATGTTCCATAAAATAAAGATCTGCTATACTTTTTGTTTGCCACTAACAACCTCTTCGAAGTTGGGAGATATGCCAATAACCATGAGGCAGTTATGTTATTGAGATAAACCACAAAGACTTTGCAAGCTTCTGCTATGCAGTTTTTCTGCAATCGTAGTTAACAATTTCATGTCCATGGTAGTGTTTGCTCATTGTTATCACAACAGTTGACCTGACTTCTTCATAGAATCACAGAATCATTCAGGCTGGAAAAGATCTCTGAGATCATCAAGTCCAGCCTATAACCTAACACCACACCATCAGCTAAACCATGCCACCAAATGCCACATGCAATCTTTTCTTAAAGACCTCTAGGGATGATCACTCCACCGCCTCCCTGGGCAGTCCATCCCAGCGCCTAATCACCCTTTCTATAAGAAAGTGTGTCCTACTATCCAACCTAAACCTCCCCTGGCACAGCTTCAGACCATGCACTCTTGTCCTGTCACAAGTTGCCTGGGAGAAGAGCCTGACCCCCACCTGACTGAAACTTCCCTATAAGTAGTTGTAGAGTGCATTAGGCTCCACCGTGAGTCTTCTCTTCTCTGAGCTAAACACCCCCAGCTCCCTCAGCCTCTCCTCATCAGACTTTCCCTCCAGCCCTGTCACCAGTCTCATTGCTCTCCTCTGGACCAGCTCCAGCACCTCAATATCCTTCTTGCAGTGAGAGATGCAGAGCACACACAGTGCTTGAGGTGAGACCTCACCCCTGCCAAGTACAGGGGCAGAATCACATCCCTGGTCCTGCTGGCCACACTATTCCTGATACAGGCCAAGATGCCATTGGCCTTCTGTGCCACCTGGGCACACTGCTGGCTCATGTCCATCCATGTTCTTGATCCAAAAGAAATTAATACAATCAAGTAACAGTTAAGTGAAGGTTGTATAGTTCCAAGCAAGCTGTGGAGAAGGAATAAGCTGCATTTGGTCAGAATTTACAAAACACAAGACCTAGCTAGGAGCTATACTTCCAGCTCAACATTTGTTCTCTCCTCTGTGGAAACCATTGGAGATTTTCTATTACTTCTTCATTGGATGGAAATGTCTGCTGTGCTCATTTCATCCACTGTTTGACATCAAAACTTTACAATGGAAAAGTACACAGGCCATTTATGATAATGGCTTTTAAGGAAAACTCTTGCTCCCTGGCTACAGGCACAACAGATTTGTTTATTAGAACATGAAGTTCAGCAGCAATTCCACATCTCACCAGATTCTTGCTAACGGAAGTTTCTCGCCATGTGTTTGTGGGGTAGTTTCAAACAGCATTTGTAATTTTCTTAGCAAAACACAGTGAAAGAGATGCTTGTGGTTGAACTGTATTCTTGAATGCATACATTTTATCTACTTATTAAATAGGCAGATAAATAGGTAGATAAAGGCTTTCCTTTTCCCCACCTAGAAATCTCACTTACTTAAGTGTGATGTGTTTGTATGTGTCCATGAAAGCAGAACTGAACTTAATGTAGAGGACAGGGAAGGAGAAACCTGATTATAAAAAGCAGAAAGAAAGGCATAGGGAAGACACAGATGCTTAGATTCAGACTCAACTTACTTAGATTGTACACAATAAGAAACACAGGTCAATAACCAAGAGGCAATCTTTGAAAAGCAAGATTCTGTTCTCATGTCTACACTTCTGGGATGAAACCTTTCTCCCAGAAATGTTCTCTATCTTAATTAATTATTGATATATGAATACCACAACTCTTAGTTGAAAGTTCCTCTATAGATTCAAAAAGCCATATTTGCTTCATCATCAGGGGCTATCAATTGCTGATGGTTTACTGTGGCATTATGCAGAAGAAATGCACAACAGATTAAATCAACAAAGAGGTGAGTAACTTCTAGATATAAATTCACCAGTTGCAAATCTTAATGACTTTGTGTGTGTGTGTGTGTTCAGGTTGCTACATACTATTGCTGTCTGGACTATTTTACAGAGGGGTCTTTAGGACAGGGAATCAAATTTCTGCCCACTTATTATGATGTGATCAATCATTTTTCTTCTACATGTCAGTTTATGACTATTACCATACATCCATCTTATAGATGAAAGAAAACCCAGATGAAGACACTGAGTCTTCATTCAGATCCTCTTTTAATTTAGTTTATTTTGTGAAGCACAAATGGATTTCAGGATTCAAAAGTGAAACTTGGGGGGGAGAAAAAAAAAGGTGGATTTCTGAAAACATTTGCATTTTAGTTTAATATTGATTCTGTGAATTAATCAGGAATATTTTTTTCCCTGAGAGATAGACTCTGTCCAAAGAAGGCATGAATTTGTTGAATTACAAGCCACTCAGCCCTGTCCTCCAAAGTGTGCCTCAGTGAGGTCTTTGCTGTCATCTGCTAAAATAAACCTATCTCCATTGCTCTGATGGTGTCACCAAATACCTCCAAACTGGGTTTTACACTGCAATGAGAGGTCCATGACACCACTCCAGAATCCTTTAAAGTATGTCTAGGCTGTATATTTCTCTGCCTTGTTTACAGCTTGTGAGAAGAAATTGCTCTATGGGTGTAACAGCTTCAGATCACAACCACGTTGAGTATTACTCAGAGTTGTAAGATAAACAATTCATTTACTTTATCACAGTGAAGGAGAAGCACTTGACATATCTTTAAACAAGCTACACCAGATTAAATAACATGCACTGTACATCTGATACTTGCATTCTATCTCTAGCAGAGCCTCCAGATTCCTTCTTGCAAGATCTCACTCTCTAGGAGTACCAGAGATTTCCTTATCTGGCTGGTCAACTTGCCAGAGTGATGTTTTGTAAAAGAAATCCCCAGGATGCTGCACAGCATGTGGCTGAGGACTTAATTACCACAGCATACCTTATCTACCACATCTTCTTTTTAAAATAGCAGTCCTAATCTTGACTTGGGGTCCTAAGATTATACCTTCCCTATTGTCAGCACTAAAATGCTCCTTGCCTGATGCCAATGAAAGCGCCGAGAACCGGGAACCAAATGAAAGCAAATCCTGTTCATTCAGTTAGAAATAAAAGTGATACTTGACAATCCAATTTTCAGAATATCCCTCCTGAATATCGAGCTTATAAACACAACAAGATTTTATCCACCTAGAATTCTCCAGTTCAGCAGAGACAGGGACCTGCTGAAAAGAGTTCATCAGAGAGCCACAAGGATGATTAGGGGACTTGAGCATCTCCCCTACGAAGAGAGACTGAGAAACTGGGGGCTGTTTAGTCTGTACAAAAGAGGACTGAGAGGAGATCTGATCAATGTCTATAAATAACTGAGAGGTGGGTGTCAAGTAGATGGGGCCAATCCCTTTTTGGTGGTGGACAGTAACAAGACAAGGAACAACAGGTACAAACTGGAACATAGAAGGTTTCACCTAAACATGAGGAGAAACTTCTTTACAGTGAGGGTGACAGAGCTCTGGAACAGGCTGCCCAGAGAGGTTGTGAAGTCTCTTCTGGAGACTTTCAAAACCTATCTGGATGCAATCTTGTGTGAACTACCCTAGGGGATCCTGCTTTTGACAGGGGAGTTGGACTCGATGATCTCTGGGGATCTTTTCCAACCTCTAAGGTTCTGTGATTCTGTGATTCTGATTCACAAACTAATCCATTCTCCAACACTGTGCCTTAGCAGAAAAAAACCTTGCTCCATTTATACCCATTTAAAATACAAATAGATGTATACACTTTTAAAACTTTCTAAATCCAGATAATCTCAAAAGTTTACAGAGTCCAGCAGTACAAGAGATAGAACCAACCTGTAAGTGGGTTATTACATCTATCAGCATCAGGTAATCTTGTTACTTGGTGCAGTTTCAATTTTGGTGAAAGAAAAAAATGTTATTATTCTCTTTGTTATGAGGATCTTTGACAGCTGAAACAGGACAAAGGCTGAAAGGTGATCTAGGGGAGTAAGTTTTTCAGCCTTTTCTGAACACTTTTTCTAGGAACTTGTTGCCAATATCCTTATAAGAAGCACAGTCCCCAGCCTTGCCTTACAAGAACTACTTCCACAGGTGGCTGACCTTGATGTTTTCTAATTTTAGCATATTCTTGTTGTCAGAGGAACACTGTTAGTTTCTTACAAATTGGCTAATGTTGCTTTTTCAGCTCTAAAATATTTCAGTGGTAAATATTTGCAGACAAAAGTATAAAGCCTGTCAGAAAAAATATTCAACATTTCAACATATCCATTTCAAGTCTTGAATGTATTCCATATGTTTTCAAGCAGAAGTAATCATAGCATATGATTTCAAGTCTGGTTTGTCTTTTTTCCTTGGCTGTGAACCTTGACATAGACTATTTTCTTCTAATAGGAGAAAGAGGGCATGATAATATGCTAGAGAAGTGGTGTTTCCATGTTAAAGAAAGAACATGGGGATGGGTTGGTAGGTGTAAAGTGCTTACATTTTAAGTGTGGGAACTGATTGCTCACTGTAAAGTGCAGTCTTATGAGATAAATACAATATTGATGAAGAATCTTTTTAGTTTGTAGATAGATTAAATCTAAACTTGTAAGGCTCTCTTATAATGATAGTACTGTCTGTGTAGAAGGCAACTACTACACGTAAAGCTCTGGCAAAACATTACTAAGCATTTCATAGAATCATAGAATCAACCAGGTTGGAAGAGACCTCCAAGATCATCCAGTCCAACCTAGCACCCAGCCCTAGCCAATCAACTAGACCATGGCACTAAGTGCCTCATCCAGTCTCTTCTTGAACACCTTTGTTTTAGGCAACTAAGTAGGCAAGTGTTAAACGCAGCGGCACAATTGGTATAGTAAATAAAAGTGAACTGCAGAATTAATTTTGAAACTTATAAACTGGGAAATAGTGAAAACTTGATCATTTTCCATCTAATCAAGAACAAGAGGACACAGTCTCAAGCTGTGCCAGAGGAGGTTTAGGCTGGATGTTAGGAAGAAGTTCTTCACAGAGAGAGTGACTGGCCATTGGAATGGGCCGCCCAAGGAGATGGTGGAGTTGCTGTCTCTGGAGGTGTTTAAAAGGAGACTGGATGGGGCATTCAGTGCCATGGTTTAGTTAATTAGAAGGTGTTAGGTGACAGCTTGGACTAGATGATCTTGAAGGTCTTCTCCAGCCTGGTTAATTCTGTGATTCTGTGATGCTAATGTTATTTTGCTAAAAGATATATTCCAGTGTATTTCCCAGTGCCATTCTAGGTGTCTAAGGCAATAGACTCTCTTTGTTTCTTTGCTGTTAAGGAAACTATATCAGAGTGCATCACACTAAGCTTTCATAGTTAAACAACTGTACCAAAGGGTACAATTGCTTTCTATTTTGGATCTTTGACATTCTGGTTCTGCTCCAGCAGCACAAAAACTTTTGCTTTGGTTTCATCACTGTCCAAATCTGATGAACTGCTATAAATCAAATTAAATAAAATGTAGTATTTCAAAGTTAATTTATAAATAGAAAACCAGGCTGTGCTAGCACTCTGACACCCAGAGCTTTGAAACTGTTAAGATTTTTCCATCTGTTCCTCCACAATTTATAAATGAAGACAAGTTTAATGTGTTAAAATTATTCCTTCCTGTGGTCGCCTTGGAGCGGAGCTAGATTCCCTTAAGAAGGCCACAGAGACAAAGTCCCATCCCAGGGGACAGACTGGGTCATCCCAGGATATTGTAACATTGTTATTCTGTTCCAATGAGGAGTAATGGGTTTAAACTGGACTTACAGAATCATAGAATCAACCAGGTTGAAGAGACTTCCAAGATCATCCAGTCCAACCTAGCACCCAGCCCTGTCCAATTAACTAGACCATGGCACTAAGTGCCTCATCCAGGCTTTTTTTGAACACCTCCAGGGACGGTGACTCCACCACCTCCCTGGGCAGCCCATTCCCATGGCAAATCACTCTCTCTGTCAAGAACTTCCTCCTAACATCCAGCCTAGACCTCCCCAGCACAACTTGAGATTGTGTCCCCTTGTTCTGTTGCTGGTTGCCTGGCAAAAGAGACCAAACCCCACCTGGCTAAGTTTTTTCCAGTGAGGCTGGTGAAACACTGGCACATGTTGTCCAGGGAGGTTGTTCAAGGCCAGGTTGCATGAGTTCTTGAGCGACCTGTTCTAGTGGGAGGTGTCTCTGCCTATGGCGGGGGGTTGGAGCTAGATGATCTTTGAGGTCCTCTCCAAACAAAACCATTATATGATTCTATTACAGCTTATAAGGCAGTGCCAGGCTGATACCATTCTCTTCTCCTCCCTGCCTCTCCTCCCTTCACTTCTTTCCTCTGAGCAGAGTGCACATCTCTACTTATCTCATGGTTTGTCTGTGGGAGATGGTTCCCAGCTGGCAGGGAATTTTGTGCTGCGTCATGCAGCCTGCTGAGGCCTTGATGGCCTAAGATGGGGAGGGCAGTTTTAGCCTACTCTCAGGCCTGCTGAGGATGGAAGGAGTGGAGGGTTCTAGGAGGTTTTAGTCTGGTAGACTTGGCCTAGCTTGTGGATGTATCCGTTTTACCTGATTGCCTTTTGCATATATGCACCTCTCAATAGAACCTCCCTTTACGCTAAATCAGTGTGCAGTATCTTCATTCTTACTCTTCAAAAGGAGAAAGAGTCATTTCTGTCCTCCAGTCCTGGGTAGCTCATGGCCCTAAACTGGGACACTTCCTCACCAAACAAAAGGTTTGAAGTGATTTCTTTTTTGGAAGAAAATAATTTTGTGGGGAGGTGTGGTTTTAGTTTTTTGATCCATCACCTGTCTGTTTTGTTACTTGCTACATGCCAAGGAAAGAATAAAAGCTTTTCTCCATTAGAAGAGAAATGACATTGCTATTTCTTTGGCAAATTTCAAAAAGCTGAAAAACTGCTGAAAAACTGCATCTTATTCCAAACAAAACTATGCATGAGACATTTCTTTCTATAATGTTCCTTGATTTATCATGGTTTGCAATTTTTTTTCCCCACTGCCTTTTCCAGCTAGCAAAGTGGCAAAGGATTATGTGAAAGAAATAACGTCCTGAAAATTGAGAAACATCTTCGTAGGCAATGGTTTTCCAATGCAGAGGATTTATTTCCTAAAGCAAGTCAAGTGAAAAACCTCATTGGCCAAAACTGTGATTTTCATAGAATCATAGAATCAGTCAGGGTTGGAAGGGACCACAAGGATCATCTAGTTCCAACCCCCCCTGCCATGCCCAGGGACACCCTACCCTAGATCAGCCTGGCCAGAGCCTCATCCAGCCTGGCCTTAAACACCTTCATGGATGAGACCCCAACCACCTCCCTGGGCAACCCATTCCAGGCTCCCACCACTCTCATGGTGAAGTCCAGTCTGAATCTCCCCATCTCGACCTTTGTTCCATTCCCCCCCAGACCTGTCACTCTCTGATATCCTAAAAGTCCCTCTCCAGCTTTTTTGTAGGCCCCCTTCAGATACTGGAAGGCCACAATAAGGTCACCTGGAAGCCTTCTCTTCTCCAGCCTGAACAATCCCAACTCTTTCAGTCTGTCATCATAGCAGAGGTGCTGCAGCCCTCTGAGCATCCTCATGGCCCTTCTCTGGACACACTCCAGCATCTCCACATCCCTCTTGTAATAGGAGCTCCAGAACTGGATGCAGTACTCCAGGTGGGGTCTCAGCAGAGCAGAGTAGAGGGGAAGAATCATCTCCCTTGACCTGGTGGCTACACTTGTCCTGATGCAGCCCAGGATAAAAAAAAAGGGCTGCATCTCAGGCAGCAGAGAGCAGCTGGCCTCCTGCCCCAGGTCAGTTTCTTTCTATTGAACTCTTAACAACATCTCTTTTTGTATTTGGAAATAAGGAAATACAATAATTTTGTGCACTGTTTTCCAGGGATATTTTATTGGCTGATCTGTTCTTTGTCAATCTGGTCAGCAAAGGGTTAAGGAGTTTTTGGGAGGCATGGCGCTAGGCTCTGTGGGCGGGCACTGACCGTCTGGGGCTCGCAACTGCTCCAAGCAGCTGTGGCTCCATGGACTTCCAAGCAATCGCAACAGCTTATGCCAGATCTAAATATATCTGCATGTGGAGAGTTCCGATTGAGTAAAATAATCGGGCTGAAAACAAAGGTGGGAGTTTGTTTGCCATGCTTTCTTGATCTGGATAGTTCAGTTACAGCAGCCTTCTGAGATTTCTTTCAGAAGAGCCAAAAATAGTTTGACCCTCACCTGAGACCAAAAAAAAAAGTTTGGTTCTCAGTTTTTATGAAGAAAAAAATTTAACCCAGTCAATGACAGCAGGCCCTTCCCAGTAGAATTTATCATCAAAACATAATAGAAAGCAGTTGTGTGAAAACATGTTAGGAGTATGTTAGCAGAAGTTCTGCTAACTTAACTAATGAGAGAGTGATTTGCCATTGGAATGGGCTGCCCAGGGAGGTGGTGGAGTCACCATCCCTGGGGATGTTCAAGAAAAGACTGGATGGGGCACTTAGTGCCATGGTCTAGTTGACTGGATATGGCTGGCTGATAGGTTGGACTGGCTGATCTTGGAGGTCTCTTCCAACCTGGTTGATCTAGGATTCTATGAAAACAATATATATCTGTTGAAAGATCCTTCACAATTGTTTGGTTGTGTTTTTTTTTTGGTGTTATATACAGCTAAATTTTTAGCTATAGAAATAAACATTAACATTTAGAACATTTGGTGACTATTTATACAATGTCATTATATGAAGCCCTGCAAACGAGCTGCTAATTACCTGTTCTGCATCTACACTGACCAGTGGCTACCTTATGCATGGGTGATGGTCAGGATCTTTGCCTTGTTCTATTTCTGTCCATTTCCTTCGTGCAAACCACACACAGATAAAACCAACAAGAGATGGTGAGCTTTGTAAAAGAGTTTGTGGTTTGCTAAAACAACAAAAAAAAATATTATAGAAAAAAAGCAAATAATGCCATGGATGTAAAATATTGTCCCAGGTGGATATGTGAACAGTCGTAGTATATGAACATATTCTTTTGGGCTTATGTATGAAAAAATAAACCCAGGGGAGGTTTTAGGAAAGGAAAGTATGAGGTGTTCCAGACACACTCCCTCAGACACCTGGGTTTAGCTAAAGGCAGAACACAACAGGACAAGGACTGCTCTGTGTGGTAGCTTAAAACAAAGATAATAGGGTAGGCATCTTCAGGGTCTCAGAAGCTTACACTTGTTCTGCATGGCACTTCATCTCTGCCTGTGTCTGCATCTGAAGGTATAGCTCTACCCAAATTAGATTCTGTTCACAATTAATAACCTCTTTAACCTATTTTATCAATGCCCAACAACTGATATTTAGGTAAAGGCCATAAGAACAAGATAAAACGGAGAGCAAACCTCCCCAGTAAGCAGCTGTCCCACTTCTGGAATTCAGTAGTACTGGGATTTCCTGCACAGGTTGCAGCTGGGCTGTCCTGTTTAGCAGCATTTAATAGATCTGTTCAGCATAAATTTGCCTTGTCCCTTTTTGAACTCATTGGTACTTTTGGCCTCCTCAACATCCTGTGCAAATGAGTTCCACGATTTAACTATGCGCTGTGTGAAAAAGTACTTCCCTTTCACTTAACTTTGCTGCCTGACGTTCTCATTTTGTGTTCCCTAATTCTTTCGTTACCAAAAAATTGTGACTTTCCATACCTTATCACTTCTCTTCCCCTGCATCACTTTTTCTGAACTGGAATCTTAACTCATTCATGAAGTGCTGGTCAACAAACTCTACCACAAGCAGAGAAGGTTGGCTGCTTAACCTTGTCATGGCAGTAAGAAATGTGGCCAGGACGGATATGTTACTTAATAAGCTTACAACCTTTTCTTTGAGATACCAGAATGACAACATCCATCACCATTTCTCTCCACAAATGATGGCTCGCACAGAAGGAGCTTTACATGTTAGTACTGAAGTGTACTTTAGTCCTTGGAAACTACTTCACCTTAGTTTTAATCCACAGCTTGGGGGAAATTGAACATGATCTTTCCCTCTCTTTCTTTAACATGTTACCAAATTCTAATATAAAGAAGGCAACCCCTACAAAACTGAGTCCAAATTCCATCCCCGGTTAGACTTTAGTAATATCTTTCAATGTGTACAAATCACAAGCTTCTGGACAGTGCCTTATTTATGTATTTATTTTGTCCCTGGGAGAAAGGAAGTTTACTCTCTTTATTCTGGGGGAAAAGAAATCTGCCTGGTAAGTTGCTATTTTAGCACTGACATTGGAGTTACCATGGCACTTCATTTATATAGGCTTGAAATGGTTTTCTGCTAGCAATATTTGTCTCTAGATTTACATGACATTTCTGGCAACAGCTATACAAGTACACCATAAAACTGCTTTATTTACAGAACTTTCACCCCCCTGTCAACACACAGCTGCAACAGAATGGAAGACAGACAAATGCAGCCTATTTGTGAGTCCCTTGAGAGAGATGCATTAATCACTACGCCTGAAATTAAAAGGTACAACCAACTTCTTAAGCACTTTCTCTGCTGCAGTCCGTGTTTCATTTATATTACTGGCATCTCTGAAACACATGTTCTCAGGGAACTGGGTGAAATTGTCATCGAGTGCAAATCTTGAAGCCATTCCTTTCTGCCTGCAAAAAAAACTGGGCTGAGTAATTATCAACTGTTTCTGTCATCAAGTTTAAAGAAAGCTACACTAAAGTAGATAAGGATGCGGAAACCAAATGTTTTCCTGGCACTGCTCAGAGTTGAGAGACAGACTGCCGTAAGCCAAGCTTTAGGAACTCTCTGCTGTGACACTAAAAATGAAACAAAAATTACAACAGGAGAAATGAGAACAAGAATAAGTGTGACACTGCCAAACAAATGGAAGGTGCAGTGTCAAAAGTTTAGGCACAATATCTGCTGAAATTGCCTGAACTCAGAATATCAGAGAGGGCAAACACAAGGCAGCAGCAAGAGCATGTACTGACTACAACAAAGCAGATAAGACTGGTGTTTGTCACAGAAAATGGGAAACAGGAATGTGGGTAAATCTGAGGCTGCTGCAGAATCATCATAAATTCTACATAAAAGGAAGTAAAAGAGGAGGTAGTTTTTAGAAGAGAATTGGAAAAGAGGAATCAGAAAAGAGGAACTCCTGATCTTTCTTAGAAGATATGACTGACAGTCACCTGTAGCCACTGGCAAGTAGAAGACAGAATCTATGAAGAAGCACAATGAACCTAAGGCAATCTGTGGTGTAGCCATAGAAATACCAACCTTGAAAACAACAGACCAGAGGTAAATAAAAGGGAAAGAAAAAAATTGCTGGGAAACTTAAGAAGGGGTAAAGATTAACCTTATCATTACTATGAACTATGCTGATAAACATATACCCAGAATTTGGTTTTGATTCCTATGTTGCCAAGTCCTTTAACTAGAGTACCTCAAGATTATTTAGGAAAAGAAAAAAAAAATCTTTTAACTGTGCTTAACTTTTTTCATCCTATTACAAGAATTTAACTTTAGAAATTGGTTCACTAGCTAAATAAAATTTTGTCCACTTAATACAGTCTGACTAATTACTGGTTTAAATAATTTATATGATAAAATCCATAATTAGAAGCTCAGAAATTCTACTTTAAATATAACTGAAGATGTGGCACAGCCACTGTTAAACATTAATTTCAGTCATAACCTTCAAGGTGCAATTCCTTTAATTCAGTGGATGCAAATGTCCATGCTATGTAGAGTGAATTGTTTGTCCCTGTTCAAACAGACAGACAGTAGAAATAACCCTAAAAGTTTCATCAGATAAGCTTCACATCCAAAGATAAATCTCAAACTTGATCCTGAATAAATATAATAGAATCATAGAATCAATCAGGTTGGGAGAGCCCTCCAAGATCATTGAGTCCAAGCTAGCACCCAGCCCTGTCCAGTCAACTAGACCATGACACTAAGTGTCCCATCCAGTCTTTGCTTGAACACCTCCAGGGATGGCGACTTCACCTCCTTGGGCAGCCCATTCCAATGCCAATCACTCTCTCTGAGAAGAACTTCCTCCCAAATTAGAGTTGTAATTGCTTAAATTCTGCAGAGTGGAGGCAATATGTCTATTTGGGAAGAAAAATAAGGTTGAAACGATGACTTTGGAAATATTTTTTGCTAAAATAATTTGCAATTATGTCCACTTCAAAGGAAATTTGTGGCAAAGCACACAGTCACACCCTTCTGTGCTACTTTCACTACTTAAATGTACCCCTAGAGCAGCAAAACATCAGTCAAAGAACTCAGATCAATTCATTGAGAGAGAAATCATAAATATCTGGTCAAACATAGATGGTAAAAGTGTTCTTTCAAACATCAGTAAAGGAGACCTTAAGATGCCCAGATTGTGAACATGTGAGCAACAACTACACACACAGCCTGAGTCAAAAAATGTTAGCTTATTTTATCATGGAATCATAGAATGGTTTGGGTAGGAAGGGTTCTTAAAGATCATCTAGTTCCAGTTCCCCTGCCATGGAGAGGAACACCTTCCACTAGACTGGATTGCTCAAGGCCACATCCAGCCTGGCCTTGAACACCTCCAGTGAGGGGGCACTCATGACCTCCCTGAACAACCCCTTCTGATGGCTCACCACTCCTCACTGTAGAGTTTCTTCCTAATACCTAGTCTAAACCTATCCTCCCTGAGCTTAAAGCCATTCCCTCCTGTCCTATTTCTACAGGTCTCTTCCCAGATTTCTTGTAGCCCCACCCCTTCACCCCCCTAGCTACCAAAAAGTCTGTTATAAGGTCTCTCCAGAGATTTCTTCTCCCCAGGCTGAACAGACCCAACTCCCTCATCCGGTCCCCACACAGGAGTTGCTCCAGCCCTCTGATCATTTTCATGGCCTTTCTCTGGACTCCCTCCAGAAGATATATCTTCCATATACTGACTGCACCAACACCACTTCAGTCTCACTTAGCTGTGCTTCACTCAGCTAGTTCTCATGAAGACCTTAAGCACTAGGCTGGAAGATCAAGATGGATAAGAAGAAAAAACAGAAACATGGTTCTGGGTATCACCCACACTTCAGACTGCCTTGTTAACCAACCCCTTTATGGATTACAAGGTGGACCTTTAGTAACTTTCCATTACAATGTCCCTCACAGAAGAAAAAAATCCTGCTATGTCTCTCTGAAGATATTTTGTCAAGAGGAAATATTCCTTCTCTAATATAGAAACTGGTTATAATCAAAGACATTTAGACTTCTGTCAAATTATTTAAGGAAATGAATCAGTTTTCATCATTGCTAGGAGTTTATCTGCTAATGTGATCAGTGCCATTTGGGTTCCAAATATAAAACTTCTGCATGCTGCAAGAATTCGACATTTCTGCTAACTGTTCACTTGCTGTCATCTTCACTACCTTGTTCACTGAAATGATTTCTAAATGATGGAAAGGGAAAAAATTCAATGAACAAGGAGACTCTTCAGAATCTTCATACTACTGTTTCCCACCACATGTTGAGTCCTAAAGCATGCAAACATTGTGCTGCATTGTAATTCTTGCTAATATGAAATCACCAAGTGGCATGTAGGATATCATTTCCTTTTAGTTATAGCCTGACTATTCTCCTGAAACAGTGCATTAGAAACTCAGTGGATAAATGGAGAAAGCAGCTCATTAAATATTTTAGTTGTTGTTGCTGTGGTTAATCTTATCTTTACTTTGTGAGGAGAAAATTGTATTTCTGATGTGGTACGTATGGACACAGCTTAGCGATGCAATTAGCAGTATTAGGTTAATGGTCGGAATGGGTTATCTTAAAGGTCTTTTCCAACCTAAGTGATTTTTTGACTCTGTAGTGTTGTAAAGACCTCCAACTTTCAGTCAAAATATTTTGAGCCAAAATATGTTGAGTACCTAATAACAGCATAGGCAGCTGATGTCACCATGAAGAGCAGTACAGATGCTTTGTCTTTGAGCAGACATGCTCCTGCATGCTTTAATGACAGTCAGCTTCGGCGTGGCTAAGGCTGAGCTGGCAGAACAGAACTGCTTTCAGCTGTAGCAAGTGTTAGTCTGAGATGTTAGGAAACAAAACAAATTCTCCAGTGCCTCTTCCAATTAAGTCTGCCTTCCAATTAAGAATGTGGTGATGTATAATACAACTCCTTTCCAGAGAAATTTGTTTCCAATTCTCTGGTTGGTTTCCAGTGAAAAAGATGTCGCCAGACCCTAACTGCAACATTTGTCCCCAGTCAAAAAAAGCACTATGCATGCATTCCCAGTTTGCTCCCACTTGTTCCCTACTTTTCCCTAAAAGAAGGGGAACTTTCCTTGTTTCTACAGGGCTATGTCTGCCTCATTTCTAAGTCTCTTTGTGTCACTCGGAGATGCGGTTACACTGCAGCACCTGACTTTCCACTCCTCTGTCTGAGTGCTCTGTCTCTTCACTCTGTCATAGTCATGAAGGTGCCAACATTCAACACACATGAGCAAAGTACCTTTAACATATATTTAAGGTTGCCAGTCACACTGATCAACATAGTGGGCTGGTAGAAGTGTTCACTTAAACCTTTAAAAAGGTGTACATTTCATTCTGCTTGTTCAATCTACAGTAGGATAAGTATCACAGAGCATGAATCATTTATAGGTGGCAGGACCTTGCAAATCAATAGTAACCTTTTCTAATCTGCTACTGAATGAGGCACTTAGTGCCATGGTCTAGTTGATTGGCTAGGGCTGGGTGCTAGGTTGGACTGGATGATCTTGGAGGTATCTTCCAACCTGGTTGATTCTATGATTCTATAAGTGACTTCACAAAGGTGGACTCAATCTAAATCCATGATGGACACTGTTTGGAGGCTATTTAAAATAGCCATGTAATTTGACAACATCAAGAAAGACATTTGAAGAAGCATTGCCTGGCACCTCTTTTAAAAGGTTTATTTACTTTGGAAATTTCATATTAGAAGATCTCTAGGGAATATCCTACTAGTAGCAAAGCAGTTGTAATAAAATATTATGAACAGAGTTCTGCAGCAAGCATTGCAGATTGCACTTACTTTCTCTCATCCCTATGACAAAAAAAAATGTAAAGAGAAAGAACACTAAAATCTGTCAGATTTGAGGAAAACAAAACTGTCTACATTTGGAATAAAACCACAGTGGTATCCCAGTCATGATTTTGCACTGGATCTGTGAGTGTGCTACAGTAATGAGTACCGTAGCTAGAAAGAGTGAAAAGTCCAACTATCCTCTGGAGTCATTACTTGCTTAGATATCAGCAATGGATGAACTAATTAAAGAAAAGTGAATTGGACTGGAGACATTGTTGGAAAAATACCTGGTTGATGAGAAAATGTTAATGTACATTTTCAAAGCATGTCCAGATTTAAAGAATCAGGTACTATTAAGAAATCCTCTTCCCTTGAGAAATGTCTAGACCAGTTCTTCAGACAGCAGAGACAGAAAACAAGATCCCATACTTCAGAGTTAATAACTGGGCTTAGCTACAAGTATTTTCAAATTCTTTTTTGTGTGTGTACAATTTTGGATTATAGTAAACAAGCATTTCTACTGACTCACAACATTCAATTCAACTTACATAGTCTCTTTCCTAATTAGTAGATACCACGGGAAGAAGATACTCTTATGAAAAGAGTAATGTAGACCTAATGATTTTAGTAAAACTCCATGTGGATTTGTTGGAATGGTTCTTTTTGCAGGACTTCCTCTTCCATTATTCAGTCTGGAGAGGAGAAGGCTCTGAGGAGACCTTATTGTGGCCTGCAGGTATCTAAAGGGGGTCTACAGTAAAGCTGGTGAGGGACTTTTTAGGGTGTTAGGCAGTGATAGGACTAGAGGGAATGGAGCAAAATTAGAAGTGGGTAGATTCAGATTGGATGTTAGGAAGAAGTTCTTCACCATGAGGGTAGTGAGACACTGGAACAGGCTGCCCAGGAAGGTGGTAGAAACCTCATCCCTTGAAGTTTTTAAGGCCAGGATGGATATCTCTGAGCAATCTAATCTAGTGTAAGGTGTCCCTGCCTGTGGCAGGGGTTGGAGCTGGATGATGCTGTGGGTCCCTTCCAACCCTGACAATTCTATCATTCTATGATTTGCAACATGCATGATCAAATTATGAGAGCTCTATGATCTTTACCCTTTTAAATGAAACAATACATGCTTTCTCTACAGCAAGAGTCAGCCTTGACAATTCTATGATTCTATAATCTTAGATTCTCATTTATTTTCACACATTAAAGGAAAAAAAAATAAGTACTGTGTGCAAACTCTGTGTGTGTGTATGTATGTGTGGGAGGCATTCTGCACTGTAGACACAGCTGTTGCTTTGTGAGCTGCAGCTAGTAAAACTCGAATTATGAGCTGAAGGTGTCCACTTGATTGGCTAGGGCTGGGTGATAGGATGGACTGGATGATCTTGGTGGTCTCTTCAAATCTAGTGGATTCTATGAACCTTAGAAGAATTCATCTTGGATTCAGATTTTACAGATGATGTTATACTCCTGATTAGCTGATCTATTTAGTCTTGAACCTGAGCTGTCTTAGGATGCTATGAACCAGGTTAGCTGAATAAAAACTCACTACTGACATAGCTAAGAAGTGTTAGAAGAAGTGGGAGAACAATGATTTCACAATAAACCCCAGGAAAACAAAGGAATCTTGTCTGCTCAGTGAAAATAAAATATGATGGTAAAAATACTGCAAACCAAACAGTAATTTCAGAGAAGCTATGGTAGAATGCTTTCACGAAATCAGTGTGTCTAAAACATGCATGTTCTGAAAGAACTCTCAAGCACACAGAAGCAGAAATACAAGAGGCTGAGTTAATCCTGATAAAGTCTGAGACCACAAACAGCTACCAGACAAAATTCTTGTTCCTACTTAAGGCAAGGCGTGTAAACATACACACAGAACTTCAAATGTTGCTTATGACCCAGCAACAGAGATTTGTTGTTCTACATTTCTGACTTCAACTTAACAGTGATATCAAAACGTGAGAGAAGAATGTAAAACAAAGACAGTAAGACCTAACATCCCCAAACAATAGGTACAGGGCCCATGTGTTTTCATGTGGGCACTCGTTATGCTTCTTACATGGAAACATAAAAATGGTATGTGGCAACCAACAGTGTTAATGCAGCCATGTGTGGCAAATGAAATGGGTGTGCCTAGCATAAAATGTTGAGTTTGGGTGGTGCAAGTATGGTAAATGACAATATTTACATGTCATCTACAACTGACAGTTGTAAGTAGCAATGTAAACATCAAGCAGGGACTTTTTTACTATCAGGAACCTGCAAGAAATGCTCAGACAAGAGACTTAATTCAGTTTACTGGAGTCAAAGAAAGTCTTTCTATCTTAATAGGACTTGGAGCTCTTCAAGTACAAGTGACATTGCAGCCGAGAAGAAAAATACTACCCCAAAGAAATAAGAATATTTAATAAAATAATGCACTAAAAATACTAACTTGAAAATGACAAAATGCATTTTCTTACTATGGAATGATTGTGATGGTTTTGTAGCATAATTGTATATTTTTCTTTCTCTTCCAAAGAAGATACTGCTATGATGTATATCCATCACACCAGATTTCTCTATGTCCATCACCTAACCAAGAGCCAAAGAGTTCACAAGTGTAGTATAATTAAAGATTCCTTGAGATGACAAACACAGTTGTGCAAAGATCACAGATATGATATGTGAGGCTTAAAAGCTTTTTACAGCTCTGTTACTAAAAGTCTGGTCCATTAAGCACTAGAAAGTCTGTTACTGCTAGTGTCAAGTCTGGAATAAAATATCTGCTGAATTCTCTTGTACCAACCTGCTAAAGGCCTGCAGCTGCTGTGTTATTACAACTAATAATTTCACTAGAAAGGCAAAGAAAAAGAATGGTCATACACATATACTGAGAGGCTTGGTCAACACGTTTAGAGTATTCTGAGTTTGGTGAAATGGAACACTTGACAAAATCAGCAACCAACTAATTTGTTGACTATTTCAGAAAACACTGTTTACATGGAACCTTGCACAAACAACACAGCCATGAGATGGTGCTGGAGTAAGTGCAGAGGAGGGCAGTAATGATGGGGAAGGACCTAGAGGGTAAATCTTACAAGGAGTGACTGAAGGAGCTGGGGCTAGCTAGTTTGAAAAAGAGGAGGCTGAGGGGAGACCTCATGGCTGTCTACAGCTACCTGAAAAGATGTTGTGGAGAGGCTGCTACTGGTCTCTGCTCACAGGTAATTAGTGATAGAACAAGAGGGAATGGCCTCAAGCTGTGACTGGGTAGGGTTAGACTGGACATCAGGAAATTCTTTTCAGGGAAAGAGTGGTCAGGCATCTAATGGGCTGCCTGGGGAGGTGGTTGAGTCACCAACCCGGATGTGTTTAAAAGTTGTTTGAATGTGGTGCTTGGGGATATGGTTTAGGATGATCCTTGTTTAGTAGGGATATCAGTTGGACTTGATGATCCTGAGGGCCTTTTTCAACTGGAATGTTTCTGTGATTCTGAGATTTCTGAATTATTTTTTAACTAGAATATGTAATCACAGTTGTTTATATCCTAAAAAACACACTTTAAAAACTTGGGAAGAAAATTCCAGTAAGCCATGGAACTTTCTAGCAAAATATCAGTTGTTGCTGATGTGATGAATTTCCAACATATGCCGGTGTCATATTAAAATTATAGTGGAGTATATGTATACAGACAATATGCAGGTTAGAATAAACTCATTCAGTTCCACTGTATGTAATACTGAACCAATTCTAGTTGCCAAAACATCCCAAAGGAGATTTACAGCTTCTGACTGTATCCCCTTACAGCGTTACGAACAAAAAATACTCCTTAAGTTCAGCACAAAACCTCAAGAAAATTATTTCCAGCAGATGGCCATGAATTGTCAAATACAATCAATCTATAGCCTGCCATGAAGTTTAAGAAGTTTAGCAGTCACTCCATCACCTAGGTAAGTGATTTCCATCAGATGATTCATGTAAGTATATTTTTAGCGTGTAACTATGAAAAAATGACTATGCCATGACACAGAAGTGTTAGAATGCCACGTATTGACAGCTTCCACAGATCTGTTTCTATTTCTGCATCCAGAATCACAATTTCTTATGCTGGTAAGTTTCTTGGTAAGAAGTTTCTTGGCAGACTAGTCACATGAAGTCAAGAGGTTCCTAACAATGGGAACAATCTCCCATTTAGCGATCAGCGAATTAAAAGGTCTAAACAGAAAAATAAATTTGACTTGAGAACAGAACAAATCCCACTCAGCCACATTCAGATAACAGATGCAGAGCTCCACGTAACTCCAGTTACCAGAGTGCAAAATAATCTTGTTGAAAGCCTCCTTGCTGTTTGCTGATCAAGATGAATCATGTGGATGACAGTATTAATCAAGCAGGGCAGAGCGGGACACGTCAGGAGACTTAATAAATTCTGTGGAGTTTCAGTTCTTATTGTTGTGCTAGTTCCTCGTGGTTATTGTGATGATATTCTGGCTCTGTTGTAGTCCACAGGAAATTTATTAGGGAACTCATTACATTTATTTGATGCATTATAATTAAAATATAAATTAAAGATAACTGTAACAAGGGATCTGGAATGTGTTGTGTGAAATCACTTTCATGGAATGATGTGTTTCTTCCCATCTTCTAATGTAAACATTAAGCATGGTTGCCACAAAAAAAACAGCTTTCTATTTCATCTCTTGGTGGAGACAATGAGTTTTCCAAGGTCGTTCCTAATATGAATACTATTTAGGCCTGCTTGTATTAAGTTTCAATTTGTATGGGTTAAGGGTTCCGGTAGTTTACAGGGATGTAGATCTCTGTTATGATTCATTATCAGCACCCCATGCAGCACTACAGGCTAGGGACAGAGTGGCTGGAGAGCAGCCAGGCAGAGAGTGACCTGGGGCTACTGGCTGACAGCCAACTGAACATGAACTAACAGTGTGCCCAGGTGGCCAAGAAGGCCAATGGCATTCTGGCCTTTATTAGGAATAGTGTGACCAGCAGGACCAGGTAAGTCATTCTGTTCCTGTACTCAGCACTGGTTAGGCCACAGTGACCAGTTCTGGGCCACTCAATTTAAGAAAAATGTTGAGGTGCTTGAACGTGTCCAGAGAAGGGCAAAACAGCTGTGAGGTGGTTGGAGCACAGCCCTATGAGGAGCAGCTAAAGGGAGCTGGGGGTGTTCAGCCTGGATAAGAGGAAGAGACCTTATTGTTCTCTACAACTACATTAAAGGAAGGTTGGTCTCTTCTCCCAGTCAACCAGTGACAGAACAAGAGGACACAGTCTCAAGCTCTGCACCAGGACACATTTAGGCTGTATGTTGGGAAAAAGTTCTTCACAGAGAGAGTGCTTGGCATTGGAGTGGGCTGCCTGGGAAGGTGGTGGAGTCACCACCCCTGGAAGTGTTTAAAAGGAGATTAGGTGAGACAGTTAATTAGGTGTGAGGTGATAGGTTGGACTCAATGATCTCGAAAGTCTTTTCCAGCCTGGTTAATTCTGTAATTCTCCTTTTTCCACACTGGCCCCCACAGCGAGTAGGCTGGGGGTGGGCAAGCATTTGGGAGGGCACAGAGCCAGGGCAGCTGGCTGGAACTGGCCATAGGGAAATTCCCTGATGCATAGAACCACACTCAGCATTAAAAATAGGACATAGAGGAAGAAGCTGAAGGGGCAAGGGAGTATGTCTTCCAAGGTGAGCATTGCTTTATGTCTAGCTGGGCATTGGTCTGCTCATGGCAGACCTCACAGAAAAAGTGATTGGCTGTTGGAATGGGCTGCCCAGGGAGGTGGTGGAGCCTCCAACCCTGAAAGTGTTTAAAAGGAGACTGGATGTGGCACTTGGTGCCATGATTTAGTTGATCTGATAATGTTTGGTGATAGGTTGGACTTGATGATCTTGAAGGCCTTTTCCAACCTGATTGGTTCTGTGATTCTGAGTTATAACAATTTGCAGCAGTAGGCTATTAGAGCAGAGCACATACAGCAGATGCTTCTCTGTCTCTTCCCTCTACATAACTCCATGCCTCTAGCATAGGCTATTAACTGATAGATTCAGAAATAGTATCCCTTGTGATAAGTGTAGCAAACATGGGCAGCAGACATACTTGAAAAAAAATAGAAGTTGCAAAGGAGGTGTAAATTACAATATGTCTTCCTGTGGATTTCACTGTCTTTGGAAGAGATACAAGTCACAATGCCTGGACATGGCCACATGCATACTGGATCAAAGGATGACAGAATGTTAGGGGTTGGAAGTGACCTCAAAGATCATCCAGTTCCAACCCCTTCCCATAGGCAGGGACACCTCTCACTAGAACAGGTCGCTCAAGGCCTCAGCCAACCTGGCCTTAAACACCTCCAGGGAGGGAGCAGCCACAAACTCCTTGGGCAACTCATTCCAATGTTCCACCACCCTCACTGTAAAGAACTTTCTAACATCTAGTTTAAATCTCCCCTCTGCCAGCTTAAACTCATTACTCCTTATCCTGTCATTACAACACCTTGTAAATAGTCTCTCCCCAGCCCTCCTGTAGGCCCCCTTCAGATACTGGAAGGCCGCTACAAGGTCTCTTTGAAGCCGTCTCTTCTCCTGGCTGAAGAGCCCCAACTCTCATAGCCTGTCCACATAGCAGAGGTGCTCCAGCCCTTTGAGCATCTTTGTGGCCCTCCTCTGGACTCACTCCAATAATTTGATGTCCTTCTTGTGTTGGGGGCTCCAGAACTGCACACAATACTCCAGATGGGGTCTCAGGAGGGCAGAGTAAAGAGACACAATCACCTCCCTTGCTCTGCTGTCCACGCTGCTCTTGATGCAGCCCAGCACACAGTTGCTGTCTGGGCTGCATGCGCGCACTGCCAGCTCATGTTGAGCTTTTCACCAACCCAGACCCCCAGGTCCTTTTCCTCAGAGCTGCTCTCAGCCATTCACCACCCAGCTTAGATTTGTGCTTAAGATTCCACCAACCCAGGTGCAGGATCTTTGACTCCAAACCCCCCTGCCAGAGAAGCACTATATAATCTACATGCAAACAAACCCAGGCCTTCAAATTACTGGTAGAAATGATTTGGAGTATTTCAAGAAATGAAGTGCCTATTCATCTTCTGAAAATGTAAATACTGAATCATAGAACCAACCAGGTTGGAAGAGACATCTAAGTATATATTAGATCTGAAACTTTTACTGTCATGTTCTCTGGAACTCTAACAGTATACTAATAGATGTAGCAGAAAAGTATCAAAAGACAGCCTAAAATGGTAAAAGCCTACCTTGTTGAAGGTGAATTAAGAGATAAGATGCAGTGAAAGAGAATTTGATTAGACTACTAAAAGCAGCAACAACCATATCACAAAAATATCCTCAAAATATTCAGGAACATCATGAAAGCAAATTTTAAATCACCTCCATTGTTTTGCTAAAAATATTAACTATTCCATTTCCTTGAAGTCATTTGCCAGGTTGGCCCTCCGTGTTACACAAAACTAGTTAACAGAGGGATGTTACTCCTATCCTCTTCCTAAATGATATGACTGGCTTTTATATTTACACCTCTTGTTTGCTGGCAGTCCTATCTGCAGGGCTTGGCTCTCTACTGTTCATATGTATGTCATGCTTACTGCTCATGGTCACAGTATAGTTGATGTTGGAAGGGATCTCTGGAGATCACCTGGTCCATAATCTAGTTTTGTCTTCTTCCATCAGCCATTTATACACACTAATAAGACATTTGCTGAGCCTTTTTTTCTCCAGGCTGAACAATCCGAGCTCTATCAGCCCCTACCTGGATGACAGATCCTCCAAGACCTTATTCACCTTTGTGGTGCTTCACTGGACTCATTCCATTAATTCCACACCTTTCTTACACTAGGGACTCGACTGAATGCAAAGCTGCAGATATGGCTTCAGAGCACAGATTTTTAATAAACTATTAACCTCTAATAATCTCAGTAGAAATTGTCAGTGGGGATTAAGAAGTCCTACAAAATTGTTAAGTCAAATCAAGACTGATTAAGAAGTAGGCTCATAATTAAACTCAGCAAGCATGAAGTAAAATCAGTAACCTCTAATGAAGGTACACTTTGAAATCTTCAAAAAGATAAGCAGTTTAAGCTATATTTTTGCTATGAAGTGAATATAAAGGGTAACATCTAAATTACTGATAAATACCTGACATCTAAAAAAGTTCCATGCTTCATTACCTCCAGAGGAGGGCTACAAAGATGCTCAGAGGGCTGGAACACCTCTGCTATGAAGACAGGCTATGAGAGTTGGGGCTGTTCAGTCTGGAGAAGAGAAGGATTAGAGGAGACCTTATAGTGGCCTTCCAGTATCTGAAGGGGGCCTACAGGAAGGCTGAGAAGGGACTACTGACAAGGTCTTGTAATGACAGAATGAGGAGTAATGGGTTAAACTGGAAGAGGGGAGATTTAGACTGGATGTTAGGAGGAAGTTCTTTACAGTGAGGGTGGTGAGACACTGGAATGAGTTGCCCAAGGAGTTGTGGCTGCTCCCTCCCTGGAGGTGTTCAAGGCCAGGCTGGATGAGGCCTTGAGCGACCTGCTCCAGTGGGAGGTGTCCCTGCCTACGGCGTGGATTTGGAGCTGGATGATGCTTGAGGTCCCAACCTAGACCATCCTACGATTCTATGATTTTAACATACAAAAACTGAGATATCAACTTAACCCAACAGATAACCAATGCAAATATCTAGTCTTATTTTTCACATTCTTATACTGTTTCTCCTCTTTCATTTCCTACACTTGACTGCTGTTCAAACTAAATGATCAAACTTGGATCTTTCTCCCCCGATGTGGCACCTTGATCATACAGCAGCTAGCACAAGGGAGATAGCAGAGAGAGGAACAGGCCTAACTGTAATGCAAGTAATTACAGGGAGAGCAAAATCAGGAAAACAAGTTTAATCAAAACAAATATTCCTTTGTCTTTTGTTCTGTATTTTAAAGGAAAGCCAGAATTTGTTGTGGTATGATGAAACAATATAGAGATGTTCTTCGACCAGGTTTGGTGTAAAGAAAAGGACACCACTTGTTGTCACAACAGAATGGTTCACTGGTTTACAAAAGTGCTGGCCAGGTTATTTCTGTTACTTGATTTTTAATGATGAATATAGGAGTAGAATCAGTTTCTATGACAAATATGTCAGAACTATGCTGTCCTGCAGAGAAATAACTTTCTATTAAGAGAAACCATACTAGATGAGAAAACTTAAAATCAGATATATGATTGCCAGGAATAGGTAGTTTTGACTTATTCACATAAATACATAAACCATCCATTTATATCTTGATGCCATAGTGCTAGGGAAGGAAAATTTCCCCCTGTAGAAAACAAATTCACACTTTCAAATCTGAATACGATACGTTTGTCATTTGCAAGCATCACAAATACATTACAGCTTTCTTCTCACTCATTTCAAGTAGCAAATTGTCCTGGAAGGCTAATAGTTCTATTCTATGTCCTGGCTTGCCCACCCTTCTGCTAATGGGTGAAGCCAGGTTGGGAAGAAAACAAAGGTTTGGGCCATTATGTCCCCGTTTCACAGATGTTTAGGTAATTGTTGGTGTCTTGCCCAAATAAGGGTAAGCAAGCCCTGGTTTCACCTAATCTGGTCAGTTTTGCAAATGCCATTCTGATTGGTGAATCTCTGTGGCCAAAGAAGCCACTACACTCGGGCAAATTATATAAACTGAGCTAAGTTGCAAGCAGTTGTGTTGTCTCTGCCTCACTGCTCTTGGGCAATGTGTTCTGCTTTGCCTTGTGGTTCAGATCAGCATAGCCCTAATATTTTGGGCTTGAACTACCTGCAAACTTAAGTGCTTCAAGTTTCCCGGGAGAAGGCACTAAGTGCCTCACGATGTGGCAAAAACAGATGTAATAAGACGATCTCTAAGCAGGTCTGGAAAGCTAGCCAAGCTAATCACAGTATTTTAACATATACTTTTTAAAATTACATTTTTATATCAATGTACTTGCTCTAAACCTTTACTCCTTACAATTTTTAGAAAACCTTACATTTTAGAGAACAAACTCCTCTGCAGGAATTGTGACAATGGCATCCTGGCCTGTATCAGGAACAGTGTGGCCAGTAGGACAAGGGAGGTTATTCCTCCCCTGTACTCACCACTGATCAGCAAATAATGTTTGTCAGCTGAACATCTTAACTCAATCATACAAGACTTGCCTCATCAGGAAAAAAAAAAACAACCCTTTCAATAATAATAGGTAGGCACCACTTATAAAGAACAGTGAAGTACTGAGGTATATCAGAAGACTTCAACCACCCACATCATTGGGAGAACTCTCCTCAGGGACAGCCAGCAAGGGCTAACAAAGGCCACCAATGTCACCATTTGACATGTTTGGTCTCTTGTTATCTATACTGTGAGGCACAGCTAAGCAGATATCCCATTAAGTGATGGTTTGAGAGCAGGCAAATCAGGGAGCAATGCTGATTCACAAACAAACCTTCAGAAATTTGTGCAAGACATAGCTAAAACCAGCTGTACTCTAATCTTCCAGCAGGCTGAAGTAGAATTAGAGCTTCACTATTAAAATGAAATTGTGGATATTAGGCTTCCTTCCTTTTTTTTTATTTATTTAAGGAATATATATATTTATTCTGTGTATTTATTGCTTCTTGATATTTCTGTTTACAAGGAAGGAGGATGCCAGAGTAACTTCCAGGCTACAATCAGTCTGTATTAGACCAGTAAATGGGAGAAAAGAATGAGAATGCAAATACCTGAATCTTATTGTTTGGTTTGTTTCCTATCAGCTAAACTATTCTGTGTGAAATTACATCTTTTACCAAGACTTAGAATCACAGAGTTGTCAGGGTTGGGAGGGATCTCAGAGATCATCTAGGTCCAACCACCCTGCCACGAGCAGGGGCACCTTACACTAGATCAGGTTGTTCAGAGCCACATCCAGCCTGGCCTTAAATACTTCCAGGGATGGGGCTTCCACCACCTCCTTGGGCAACCTGTTCAAGTGTCTAACCACCCTCACGGATTTCTTTGTAACATCCAATCTGAATCTACCCACTGCTAGTTTTACTCCATTCCCCCTAGTCCTATCACTACCTGGTATCCTAAAAAGTCCCTCACCAGCTTTCTTGTGGGTCTCCTCAGAGCCTTCTTCTCTCTAGATTGAACACCCCCAACAGTCTCAAGTGTGTTTCCTACCTCATAAAGTGATGCTATAAGAATAGCACACAGGTAATACTGCATAAGTGGAGGTACAAGAGCAGGGTAAAGAAAGAGACAGGCCACACAGGGTAGAGGTTTCATGCACTATTTGTTGTCAAACACTAATAGTCTCGTTTGATGTTTCTGAGAATGATGTAAAACATGAGGTAACCTTTGCCCATTCCTCAGTCTGGAATTCCCATGTACCAATTGCCACCAAGGCAGAGCAGCTTCTCTGGGATGGCTGCCAGCAATTGTGACTACAGCTTCCTGAAAATAACTTAGTGCCAAGAAGATGCAAAGGGCAATCATTTAAAGGGAACGCTGCCATCAGGGGATTTAGCACAAGCACAAAACAAATACAGCAACAGTAAGAGAGGGATATTTCAAGTATTTCAAGTGAGAGCTACGTGACTGCTGCAGTTCCAAAACCTGAGTTCATCAGTTACAATAATTTCAGGTGCCTGTAGGCAAATGTATTTTAAATTTATACTGATTTCTTCTCAATGATTAGAAGCCAGAATCTAGAGAGAGGCATAGCCTGATTGGCTGATGTGCTAGTGACAAGAAGATGAGATAGTTGTACCAAACTCATTTATTTATGAGCAAATGTTTTGGAGGAGATATGGTGAAGACTATGTAACTGCTGCATTAAAGAGTGCTGAATCAGGCAAACAAGAGAGCAAGGGAAGACACAAAAAATGAGGCAGATCCTAGAAAGAATTCAACTGTTGGACGATTTGGCTCTTCAAAATAAAACACAGAAGGGCTTAGTTGCCAGAATATTAACATAGAACTTAAGTAAAACGCAGAAACCATCAAGGCCAGATTGACAAAAGAGGAGAGCAGGATTTTTCTGGTTATCAGAATCAGATATGAACCAAACACAAAAGAAAAAAAAGGAAACAATATTACTTTATTTATGGAACATGCAACTTTCTTCCATATATGGCAGGTAACCACAAAGTCAGGTAGACTTTTCCTCACATGTATAAGAAGGGAATTTGGTTTACATCTGTGAGAGTCTAAATCCTCTCTCTTGTTCATCAGCAAAGATAAAGAATGCATCATCTCTCCCTAATCAACAAAGATTACCTTTGTTAACCTCCCCGACTCAGACTAGGTGCTTGGCCAAAAGCTCAGGGATGCAAATCAACAGACAATGCCTTGGGAATTCCTGGCCCCCAGCCTGGCTTGAATGCCCAGGATGAGTACGTCTTATGTCAGCTATCCCGAAGAGCAAAGGCTTATGTATATTCAGGGTATGGACAGGTGCAGCCAGGGAGGGAGTGGAGTCCCTCCCCCCCAGCGGCGTCGGACCCCTGCAAATGCATGAGAATACACAGGAAGATTCCCTGGGGAGTTGCACCTGGACACCTAGCTAAAAAACTGTATAAAAGACAGGAGCAATGCCTGCCAAAAGTGTGCATCTCCAGCACACTACCAAGTGGACCTCCACCAGACTACCAGAGCTGCACCACCACCAGAAGAACCCCTGACGAACTCCACAGAAGATCACTCCTGGGCCATGCACCCGTCTCTCTCTCATCTGCGACTGAGGGTAATATGATCCCAGCTCTTTTCCTTCCCTGCTTCTTCTCTTCTTTTCCATTGTTCTCTTTATCTCTCTCTCCCTTCACACCCCCCATCCCTGTTTTGTCCAACTTTATCCTTTAATAAATAGTTTTGTGGTGATATATGGTCTTGTTTGCACCTTAATTTCACAACACAGAAATCCCTAAGAACAGATCTTGCTCCTCTGGACAGAGATATTGTTAATCTCTGTTCTCTGGACCTTGACAACATCTACTAAGTTTTCAGTACCACACAGCTTTTCAGGACTCCTTGATAGGTTAAGTATTCAGTCATAGTTGTGATCTTTCATCTCAATGAGTTTCTGTTACTTCTGATATTTCCCCCCACATCTCTATTTAACAGATAACAAACAGTAACTGGAAGGTTTGACACTGTTATAAAATTTAGAAGGATATTTTCACAGAATTTCTCAAATTGGAAAAGACCTTCAAGATCATTGAGTCCAATTATTGGTTTCACACTGACAAGTCCCTGACTAAACCAAATCCCTCAGCACAACATCTCATCACTATGAATCGCTATGCTTGGAAAGGATCACCAGGATCCACAAATATGTTCTGCCAGTTTCAAAACCAGCCACTGAATAAATATTTGATGGAATTTCTAAACATGTTGTAATAATTAATTAATCAGTTGCTGGTACTCTGAACTGGTACTGTCAAGACCTGTAGAGAAACTGGAATCTCCTCAATATTCAAATATTCCTATATACAGAACTATTCACATGCTGAAATACATTGTTAGAGATCTAAAACATTAAACCCACCATTCTTTGTATGAAACAAAAATGCATGGCTATATTATAGTTGCTGTGGGACATACTATTTGCTGGTACCACCACCATGATTTTTCTTTCATATGTTAGGTAAAATTATTATCGCTGGAGTAGGGAGGTGATTGTTCCCTTGTAATCAGCACCAGTGAGGCCACACATCAATTATTGTGTTCAGTTTTGGGCACCTCAATACAAGACAGATGTGGAGGTGCTGGAGCGAGTGCAGAGGAGGGCACAGAAGCTGGGGAAGGGGCTGAAGAATAAATCTTATGAGGAGTGACTCAGGGAGCTGGAGCTGTTTGGTATGAAAAAGAGAAGGCTGACGGGAGACCTCATCACTGTCTACAACTGCCTGAAAGGACGTTGTGCAGAGATTGGTGCTGGTCTCTTCTCACAGGTCATTAGTGATAGAGGAAGAGGAAACAGCCCCAAACTGTGACTGGGTGGGTTTAGACTGAACATTAGGAAAATTTTTCAGGGAAAGAGTGGTCAGGCATTGGAATGGGCTGCCCAGGGAGGAGGTTGAGTCACCACCCCTGGAGGTGTTTAAAGATTGTTTGGATGTGGTGCTTGGAGATATGGTTTAGAGGTGAACCTCATAGGGTAGAGTTATCAGTTGGACTTGGTGAACCTGAGGGTCTTTTCCAACCTGAAAGTTTCTGTAATTCTGTGAATTATTGAAGAATGTGTGAATGGTCCAGATACTGATGGAAACAAGGAGAAATGGTGAAGAAATAGACTTAATACAATCAGATTTATAGTAAGTATTGGATGGAGGAAGGTGCATTATTACAAATGTTTCAGATAACAAGATACAGTACAATTTTCCCGTGTCATCCTCTCTAATCTTTCCCATTTCTTCCTCCTCCACCATTTCACTTATTATCTGGCCACCCCCTGGTCTTACAACATGAAGCAGAGCCAGCCCTTTTGGGTCAGATAAAACAAATTCTCTGTAGGAGATTCTGGTTGGAGACATGCAACTTAGCATGTAGCCAGTGATGGAGGAAAGGTGCACAACAAAGCATCTTAGAGAGCTCCAGGATGCTCAAAATGAATGACTGTACAAAACCACCACCTAATATGATTTGCCTTCTGAGTCCACTTACAGAGAGCTGAACTTGGCAGAGTGGGTAATAAGTAACCTTAAAGAGCTTGCACAACAAGTGACTCCAGGTGATACTGTTAGTACCTATGGAATACGGAAAGCAATGGGAATTTCAGTCCCTTTACCTGATAAAGAAGACAGCTGGGTAGATGTGACAGAGGGTGAGTAGACAGAATCTTGTAGAGTAGGGTTATAGGTTGGACTTCATGATCCTGAGAGTCTTGTCCAACCTGGATGTTTCTGTGATTCTGTTAGCAGAGCTATGAAGTCAAACATTTTAGCAGTCTCCACTGTTGAGGTACCCATAGGGAACAGAGCTCCAGGGTTTCCACTCTGCCCATTGAAATGAGTCTGTGTTTTGGGTTCAGAATCATGGAATCAGCCAGGGTTGGAAAGGACCACAAGGATTATCTAGATCCAACCCCCCTGCCAGGGACAGGGACACCTCACACTAGATCAGGCTGCCTAGAGCCTCATCCAGCCTGGCCTATAAAGGGTTAACCCTCCTCGGAAGTGGATCTTGAACCTGACTCCAGCTGTAGTGGTTAGCCCATTCTCACTTCCTGTCTAGCTCCCTATAAAAACAGAGGACCTTCCTCTTTCTCTCTCTCACCTGACTGCCTCTTGCCACCACCTTGTTGCTGCTGCTCCTGTCTTACCACATGGTTATCCTTTCACAACCCACTGCCATCAATCTGATTGTATATATATAGAGAGTACCTTTTTTATCCTTCCCTATACCTCTTTGTAACTCTGTTATTCTCTCTTGACTTCCAAATCAAAATGACACTATTTATTTGGGTGTATTTAACCTTTTACTCTCTATATTTAATTCTTTCCAAAAAAGAGGAGAGAGGAAAGAAGCATTCTATAATTGTATTGGTTCTGTTAGCTATGTGTATATATATATTGAGTCTCTGGGAAATTTAAACTAGAATTGAGACATGGCCTTAAACACCTCCAGGGATGAGGTTTCCACTACCATGGGCAACCCATTCCAGGGTCGCACTGCTCTCATGCTGAAGAACTTCCTAACATCCAGTCTGAATCTACCATTTCTATTTTTGTTCCATTCCCCCTAATCCTAACACTACCTGACATTCTAAAAAGTCCCTCCCCAGCTTTCTTGTAGGGCCCCTCAAGATACTGAAATGCCACAATAAGGTCACCTCAGAGACTTTTCCTCTCCAGACGGAACAGCCCCAACTCCCTCAGTCTCTCCTCATAGGAGAGGTGAATAGGGTAGGTGAACTGAATCCTTAACTTTTATCACTAAAAGGAAATAAACTAATAAAATAGATGCTCAAAGTCTTTTCTATCCTAAGTTTAGGGGAAAACTCCAGATCTCAAGGATACAGAGCAGCTTTCCATAAGAAATTATTTTATGGAATAGAAAATTTCTATAATAGAAAATTGCCAACATTTATTGCTTATGGAAATGTTTGACTGTTCAGCAGACATACTGGAGAACTGGGCACAGAGGAACCTAATGAGGTTCAACAAGGACAAGTGCAGAGTCCTGCACCTGAGGAGGAATAATAAACTGCACCAGTACAGGCTGGGAGGTGATCTGCTGGAGAGCAACCCTGCGCAGAGGGACCTGGGAGTGCTGGTGGATAACAAGTTAACCATGGCACAGCAATGTGCCCTTGTGGCCAAGAAGGCCAATAGGATCTTGGGGTGTATTAAGAAGAATGTGTCCAGCAGATCAAGGGAGGTTCTCTTTCCCCTCTACTCTGCCCTGGTGAGACCTCATTTTGAATACTGCATTCAGTTTCAGGCTCCCCAGTTTAAGAAGGACAGGGATCTGCTGGAGAGGGTTCAGTGAAGGGCTAGAAAGATGATTAGAGGACTGGAGCACTGCCTAGTGAGGAGAGGCTGTGTGACTTGGGGCTTTTTAGTCTGGAGAAGAGAAGACTGAGAGGGCTGGGTGTCAGGAGGGGGACACAGGCTCTTCTCAGTTGCTCCTTGTGATAGGACAAGGAGCAATGGATGTAAGTTGCGGCACAGGAGGTTCCACCTCAACACAGGGGGAACTTCTTTACTGTAAGAGTAACAGAGCATTGGAACAGGCTGCCCAGAGAGGTTGTGGGGTCCCCTTCTCTGGAGATTTTCAATCTGGATGCATTCCTCTGTGACCTGAGCTAGATTGTATGGTCCTGCTGTGGCAGGGGGGTTGGACTCGATGATCTCTTTGGGTCCCTTCCAACCCCTAACATCCTGTGAGCCTGTGACCATTAAAAAATATTTATACATGGATAGAGGAGCCATTTCCATAAAGCTGCCTTTAATGTTTGGTTTCCCAAGTTTCTATTTGTGGGGAATAGAGATAATCTTGCTTAAATGAGTTCTTGTTGATCTGACTAACATGTTACATATAACATTTCCATAACTTGCTGGTACTGTAACAGATTTTGCAACACAGAGCAATAGCCTTAAATAATCTCTTAGCTCAATACAATTTTTCCTAGGTTAGCATTTCATTTGGTACGTGCCTGAACATGATATCATGCCCCTAATTTGGGATCCAAAGTCTCTGAGACCATCTCCATTAGTCTCTCTCCCTTCTACTCTGTTATCAATAATAATCAGAAATGTTTCTGCTGTTTTGTGATAGCCATGGCTATACCTTCCCTTTATTCCAGCCCACAGTCTGCTTAAAGATGATGCAGTGACTTCCTGTAAGGACATGCTCAGAGTTCAGAAGGACAGTGTAGTTCTAATGCTCCACACTCAGAAGATGAAGGATTCTTCTTCCTTTCATGTTTCAATTTTCCAAAAAATTAGTTAGATATAAAATTCAATTTTCTGGTCTTTGGTTTTCTACTCTCTAAGGGGAAAAGGAGATTTTCTTTTTTAAGTGAGAAAATTAAAAAAAGGGAGATCTTTAGCAATAGGAAGCAGCTGCTCTGAAACTAATATAAAATACAACTATACAAACATTTTGGCTAGAAAAGATCTTTTATCCAGCCTGTTCAGATCCCTCCATAGAGCCTTCCCACCAAATTTGATGTCATCTACATACTTACTGAGGATGCCCTCATCCAGATTGATATAGATATTAAACAAGGCTGGCCTGAAAACTGAGCCCTTGTGACAGAAGAGGAAATACTGCATTAAGCGAAAGCTGAGGAGCTTAAAGAAAAAGAAAACACATGTTTATGAGTTAGAGAAAATTATCTAATAGTTCTCAACAGAGGTGGGTATCAAATATTTGTCTCAGCAAGCATGCTCCAGTTCTCCTGCAGGGTAGAGGGTTGGCTGAAGATAACTCTGCCTCTCTTAGTGAAGTGCAAATAGTATTACTTTTATTTTTAATAGAAATTAATATTATAGTAAAATTATAACTGGTAACCATTGGACTATTTCTAGTGTTAAAATGTCCAATCCTTTGGAACACTCTGACCTACCATTTTGTTGAAGTCTGCCATAGGCTGGCTGATGTGCATATTTGACATTTTGATTTAAAACATTCTGAGGATCTCACAGGTAACAGCAAAGCCAGTGGAAACATTAGGTGCTCCAGCAAGGCAGGAGTTTCAAAATGAAAGTATTTTAAAATGGATAGTATTGCAAATTCTGAGTCAGGTCATTAAAAGAATCTTCACTGAAAGGAAAGCATTGGAGTGGGCAAACCAAGTGAACACTTTGTTTATATGCCTCTTTGTGTAAAAAAAATAGTATTTGTAAAGCCTTTCTTAAACCCCCTTAACTATTTCTGTGCACATCAATGAGTTCAGAAACACCCTCTTTTTAAGTCACAGTTTTCATTGACACATCCCTTCACATTAGTCTCTTGCAGATCAGTCAATCCTATTGCATGTATGAAGCACGAGAAACATCATTTCATATATCATATATGATAATGTCACAACTTCAGCTGACTTAATTTCATATCTGCCTGCTTGGGCTAAGACCAAGGCCAGTCAATTTACACAACTGTCTTCTCAATGAGTTCCTCTTCTAGCACAGAGAGACTGCAGAAACACTGCCTGAGGTTCATAGGCAAGATGCAGAGGCACATCAATTATTCAGCTGCCTGTGTGCTCAGTAGGTATCTGACTCTGACAGGCAGTGAGGGCAGTTTAAGGAACCAGCTGAAAAGTATACCAATGCTGGTAATTTTGGTAGAAACCTCTAGTGGAGTAACTCTTCATAAAAGTTTTCCTGATCAATTTGTCCCTGAAATGGTGGAGGGAGTCCAGAGGAGTGCCACGAAAACTGGTCAGGGTTGGAACACCTCTGCTACAAAGACAGGTAGAGGGAGCTGGGGTTGTTCTTCCTGGAGAAGAGAAGGCTCTGGAAAGCCCTAACAGAAGCCTATGAGTACCTGAAGGGGGGCAAAAAAAAAAGGCTGGAGAGAGACTGTTTACAAGGGCCTGCAGTGACAGTACAACTGACAATGGCTTCAAACTGGAGAAGAGCAGATTTAGATTGGATGTTAGGAATAGGTTCTTTACTGGAACAGGCTGCCCAGGGAGGTGGTCAGGGTCCCATCTCTGGAGATACTCAAAGTGAGGCTCAACAGGGTTCTGGGCAACCTGATCTAGTTGAGGATGCCCCTGCTGACTGCAGAGGGGGTTGGACTAGATGATCTTTGGAGGTCCTTTCCAGCCCTGACCATTCCATGATTCTATGAAACCTACAGGTATCCTACGCCCCAGAATCACCCTATCACTCTCTGTGGTGCAGATTATTTGTTGTCAGCACAGACAAATCTGTAATGAGTCAAATGTGAGGGTACAATATGTTGAATCTCATCTCCAAACAGGGAGTACAAGAGCAACTGTGTTGACAGTCTTATTCATATTTAACTTTTTCACATAAATAACCTAAACCATTTTTTCCCTCTCTGCTGCACTCAAGTGGCACTTCTCTGCAGAGTTCAGTGATACCACAATTCAGATCATGAAACTCAGTTTGCCTCAGACGTTGACTTACAGTAGTGCATTTATAAATTCATTATTGTGTTGTATGTTTGCACCATGGACAAGAATTCCCTGGTTTGCTCAAAAGCTTTAGAGTTGCTTGTGTTGAACTTAATAAAATGCAAAACAATTGAGGTAGTTGTCAACATCAGATTGTGACTAGTTTTCTGTCTGCTGCTAGAAGAAACAGCACTGGTTCCTGTGACAGAACCTATAAATCATAGAATGACAAAAAGGAGGAAGTTCTTCAGCATGAGAGTGGTGAGAACCTGGAATGGGTTGCCCAGGGAGGTGGTTGAGACCCCATGCCTGGAGGTGTTTAAGGCCAGGTTGGTGAAGGCTGTGGCCAGGCTGATCTAGGGTAGGGTGTTCCTGCCCATGGCAGTGGGGGTTAGAACTAGATGATCCTTGTGGTCCCCTCCAACCCTACCTGATTCTATGATTCTAAAATCATTGAGGCTGGGAAAGACCTCAGAGATCATCAATTCCAGCCTATAACCAGCACCACAAGATCAACTAAACCATGCCACCAAGTGCCACATCCAATCTTTTCTTAAAGGCCTCCAGAGATGGTGACTCCAGCACCTACCTGGGCAGTCCATCCCAGTGCCTGATCACCTTTTACATGAGGAAGCGCTTCCTAACATCCAACCTAAACCTCCCCTCTGGTGCAGCTTCAGACCATGCCCCCTAGTTGCTTGGGTAATTGAAAAGGTAATTTTTAGACAGATATTCTCAGAGGAAAAAAAGGGCTAACAGAGGGTCAAAGAGAAGGAATTGCCTCTCTCTAGAGAATGTAGCTCAGAGGCTTTTGAAGTTCTCCTAAAAACAGAGCTGAAGGTCAGCTGTCAAAGTACTGTCAATAGATGACAATTAAAGAGTGGCTACATAACATAAAGACCTCTCAGCTAATTGCTTTCTAGGTTTGAAACAGCTGACCCTTTTGATACTTGCAAACTATCATCAGCTGTCATAAAATGATGGGGTGCTGAACACAGATTGATATTACATGCTTCATTCTGTGATGAAATGTGAAATAACTTTTACTAAAGCTTAGAAAACAAGAGAAGTCAGCTCAGGATTTTCATATTAGTAGTAAACATGATTAGAAGTTAAAAAAGGTTTAGCCAAGTGATGCTTAATGGGCTTTTAAACTGAATGGTGAATATCAACTTAAAAAGTACTAATAGAATGAGATCAAGTCACAGTCACATATTAGGTGGTCCAGATGAATGAGATGCTGCCACCCAAGAAGCTCTCAGACCAGTTGGCATGCTTAAGCATTACTAACCTCCTTTTCTCATACTACTGGATTTAAAGTAATGTTTGCTAGGGTGTTTAAGCAATCCCACACTCTCTAACTCTGGTAGAGAAGATCTAAAGGGCTGAATCTGAGAGAAGGATGAGAAGAACCCTTGATGGTGCATGTGCAAGCTTCTTCAAGGATCAGTACTGGTACCACTCTTGTTTAACATCTTCACTGAAGACATAGACAGTGGCATTGAGGGTGCCCTAAGCATGTTTGCTGATGACATCAAACTGTGTGGTGTGGCTGACATGCTGGAGGGAAGGGATCTATCCAGAAGGACCTTGACAGAACGGAGAGGTGGGCACAAGCCAACCTCATGAGGTTCAACAGCACCAAGTGCAAAGTCCTACATCTGGGTCAGGGCAACCTCAGGCACTGATACAGGCTAGGCAGTGACTGGCTCCAGAGCCAACCTTGTGGAAAAGGACTTAGGGGTGCTGGTGGACAAGAAACTCAGCATGAGCCACCAGCATGCACTTCAATCCCAGAAAGTCAACTGTATCCTGGGCTGCATCAAGAGAAGTGTGGCCAGCAGGTCAAGGGTGGTGATTCTCCCCCTCTGCTCCATTCTGGTGAGACCCCTCCTGGAGTACTGCATTCCAATTCTGGAGCCCCTATTACAGGAAAGATATGGATGTGCTGGAGTGTGTCCAGAGAAGGGCCACAAGGATGATCAGAGGGCTAGAGCAGCTCTCCTGTGGAAACAGATTGAGAGAATTGAGGTTGTTCAGTCTGGAGAGAGAAGGCTCCAAGGTGATCTTATTGTGGCCTTCCAGTACCTGAAGGGGGCACACAGGAAATCTGGGGAGGGACTTTTTAGAGTGTCAGGTAGTGATAGGACTAGGGGGAATGGAGCAAAACTAGAAATTGATAGATTCAGATTGGAAGAAATTCTTCACCGTGGGAGAGGTGAGACACTGGAACAGGTTGCCCAGGGAGGTGGTGGAATCCCCATCCCTGGAGGTTTTTAAGGCCAGGCTGGACGTGGCTCTGAGCATCTTCATCTAGTGCCACACATGGCAGAGGGGTTGGAACTAGATGATCTTTGAGGTCCCTTCCAGCCCTGACAATTGTGTGCTTCTGTGACTCTTTTTAAAGCAAGTGCATTTCACAGACAACCAGTACAAGAAAATTTTCACACAAATAAATAATGTCTTCAGCACTATGTAGTTGCCACAAAAAATAAAGCCCAGAGTGCTGGTTTTATTCCCCCCATTATTTGCAAGATAAGAAACCAAAGTAACATTACGTCTTGTGGGAGAAAGGTAGAAGAGGGCTGCTGAATAGTCAGCATTTCAAGATTTCAGTGACTTTGGAGTTTTCAATTCATCATTAATACAATTAATAAAAAGATAGAAACATTTAAGCAGACTTTTCAAATTGGTCATCAGACTGGAACCAGATTTTCAGTCATCTCTGCCTACTACCAGGCTCCTGAAGCAACCCAAGTCTCAGTCCTCACAGGCAAGACAGGGATACTGTAGTAGCAGTAAGATACTGTTTTCCACCCTCAAAATATATCCAGACTTTCTTCTTACATGCAACAATTGTTTTGGAACAAAAGCTGGTCAGGAGGAGGTCCTCATTTGGAGAAAATGCCCATTAGGAAGATTTCTCTAGTTCAGGACAGAACTCCTGGAGATGCAGGTGGAGATCTGCCTGAAGCAGCCTTCCTGTGCCACTTCAGAAGTGGAGAAGTTCTGGTTTCATGCTGGGGCTTAGCATGGGGCAGTGGGTTCTGAGATCCATCTGCCAGGCCCCATGAACAGAGATCAACCCTTGGAGCACACAGCAGTAGTAACCCATTCTAGAAAAGCCAACGCAAGCAGCAAGGGAACTTGAATGTCTTCCTCCTATACCTTCTTGAGAGAACTAACTGGAGGCTGTTTGCTACTTCTGTCTGAGGTAGAATGGGAAAACGTTTCCCAGGCAAGCTCTTGCACACAGCAAATCTTCAGATCTGGCCATTTAATTTAGAGATTCGAGTGAATTTAAGCCTTTTTGAAAGCCTGACCAATTCTATCAGCTTTGATGATACATAGCATGAACTTCATTCAACACTCACGTTGCACTGGTTTCCGATCCCATGCTATTACAGAGGTTGTATTTTGGTAATGAATAGTGTTATTATAGGTGATACAAAGACATTGGATGTTACAGACCTGTTACATGGAAAATACCTTGTGCTAGAGTGGAGCACAGATTGGTCCCTAAACAAACTATTGCCCTGTTATTCCTCAGCTTTTATTATTTGCATAGCCGTGCCAGTAGATGATAGCTGTGAAGTAGAGCATGGTCTGCACTGAAAACCAGCAAGATCAGACACCTCTGTATTACAAATACACTGACTTTTGCAGATGCTAATGGATAAGCTAAAGATTAACTGTGAAGTTGTGACTTCAAGTAAAATCTGTTTTTTTTATCTGTGAGAACAGAAAAAAGAGAAGGCAGGTTTAGAGGGCGATGGAAGGGAAAGAATTCATAGTAGCTTCTGTGGGGCCATGGTACCACAGCACTGAGGCAGCTATGGAAAATTGGTATGAAAGAGGTATGACAAAAAAGGGCAATGACCAAAAATTTTATCTAAGGGGTGAAGTGAAGGAGTACTTATACGACATGAAAACTCAGTGGGCCTGGTGACCAAGAGAGCCAATGGCATCCTGGCCTGGATCAGGAACAGTGTGGCCAGTAGGACAAGGGAGATTATTCTTCCCCTGTACTCAGCACTGGTCAGGCCACACCTTGAGTCTGTGTCCAGTTCTGGGCTCCTCAATTCAAGAGAGATGTTGAGATACTGGAATGTGTCCAGAGAAGGGCGATGAAGCTGGTGAGAGGCCTGGAGCACAGCCCTGTGAGGAGAGGCTGAGGGAGCTGAGGTTGTTTAGCCTGGAGAAGAGGAGGCTCAGGGGTGACTTCATTGCTGTCTACAACTACCTGAAGGGAGGCTGTAGCCAGGTGGGGGTTGGTCTCTTCTCCCAGGCAACCAGCAACAGAACAAGGGGACACAGTCTCAAGTTGTCCCAGGGGAGGTCTAGGCTGGATGTTAGGAGGAAGCTCTTGCCAGAGAGAGTGACTGGGATTGGAATGGGCTGCCCAGGGAGGTGGTGGAGTTGCTGTCCCTGGAGGTGTTCAAACAATGACTGGATGAGGCACTTAGTGCCATGGTCTAGTTGATTGGACAGGGCTGGGTGCTAGGTTGGACTGGCTAATCTTTGAGGTCTCTTTCAACTGGGCTGATTCTATGATTGCATGATCTTTTGCAGACATGAAATTGATAGAGTTCCATCAATCTAATGGAACCAAGCCATTTTACACCCTCACAAACTGATCCAAGTTGTCTTCCATTTATCTTTTTATCTTTTAGCTATTCCACTTTTTAAAGCAGTCCTACAAAAACAAAGCCACTGTACACCTGAGGAATTTGCTTGGTAAACAAAATGTTATCTTTCTAGCTGGGACAGAATTGTAGACTTTGGAAAATACACTTTCACTATAGTAGTTTTCTCTCTACGGTACATTATTTTCCCCGCTTTAGTACAGAGTGCACAAAGTTCACTAATAACAGTGTCCTGTCTGCTAAGAAAGAATGCAACTCAATGTCCTTCCAAACTCTGAGCAGGCAAAGCTCCTCTCTTTTGCTGATGTGTGCAAGATCTCCTTTATAAATCAGGACTAATTGTTGTTTTCCTGGCTGTTGTACAGTCTTCTAATAACCACATTGATTAAACTGGAGATACAGCGACTAATGAAATTTATGATGGCTGTTCTGATGCCACTTGAGCATGGTTATTAATAGACACCAGGTACATTACAGTGGTGTGTGCCTATGCATAAATAATACAGAGACAAGTCATACCCCAGTGTTCGAAACACAAAGGGCCATTAACCTGTTTCAGCTCCCTGGGTGTCCATGTGAAGTCTTCTTCCCCTTCCCAGAAGGATGGTATACAGCACTTTCTCATTCCATCCAACTTTCTCAGAGATTTAAGGTCAAGTGTAAGTGGTAAGTTGAGTGAAAAGCAAACCCAAATGTCTGGTGTTGCCCATATTTAGTGTACTTCATTGTGCACCTACATACATGAGTGGGCACTGGTACACCTCAGCTTCTTGTGGCAACTGTTGCTTTTCTACAAAATTATTAACAGATCCTGTCTTCTGGGGCCAATTAAGCCGAGGTTCATAGAATCATAGACATGTCAGAGCTAGAAGGGACACCCAGGATCATCTAGTTCCAATCCCCCTGCCATGGGCATGGACACCTCACACTAGATCAAGTTGCTCAGAGCCACATCCAATCTGGCCTTAAAGACCTCCAGGGATGGGGCTTCCACCACCTCCCTGGGCAATCTGTTCCAGTGTCTCACTACCTCCATGGTGAAGAACTTCCAAACTGAATCTACTTACTTCTAGTTTTGCTCTGTTCCCCCTAATCCTATCACTGCCTGACATCCTAAAAAGTCCCTCCCCAGATTTCCTGTATGCCCCCTTCAGATATTGGAAGGTCACAATAAGGCCTCATTGGAGCCTTCTCTTCACAAGACTGAACAACTCCAGCTCCCTCAGTCTGTCTTCATAGGAGAGGTGCTCCAGACCTCTGATCATCCTTGTGGCCCTTCTCTGGACACACTCCAGCACACCCATAACTTTCCTGTAATGGGAGCTCCAGAACTGGATGCAGTACTTCAGATGGGGTCTCACCAGGTTGGAGTAAAGGGGAGAATCACCCCCCTCAACCTGCGGGCCACACTTCTCTTGATGCAGCCCAGGATACGGCTGGCTCTCTGGGCTGCAAGTGCACACTGTTCACACATAAACACATAAGCAACTACACCGTTTGAATGACAGCTGAATGCTGTCATTCCCTGAGGAATTTCATGTCAATATGTATTTCTTATTAAAGTACAGCAACTGCCTCAGAATCTTCATCCCTTTTTCCAGAAAATGAGTTCTTGTATGCTAATGGTAACTTTGCTACTCCATATCAGGACAAGGCCCAGATCTTGGCCAGTCTTTGGATGCACTGCAGGAAACATATTGTGGGAAAAGGTTGGATAGGGGAAGAGAAAGGGAATAAGAATGTGAGAATACAGACTGTTTCGTTCAGAAGGGAAAAAAGGGCAATTTCCAAAGGGAGTGGAAGCAGTTACAGGCTCTAGATCATCCTCCAAGAGTTCTCCAGCTGAAGTTGCAATTTCTTAATTTCACTTTCACAGATGTATATTTCTCTGAGTCATCTCTGAATTGCTGCATTTTCGGGCAAAATGGTGCCTACCTCCCACTTTATTCTTGGAAAGATAATAATTGTCCTCTCCAAAACACCTTTCCTACATCTGGATGGGTTACTATCATAGACTCTGCTATGAAAAAAACTGTAGCAAATTATATGTAGGTTCTGACAGAAGTTAACCCACAAGTGTCTTTTTTTGCCTTCATGACAATTATTAGCTCAACTTATTTTGACAGGAGATTCTGTGCTCTGCTTTTGAAAACCTTACACTGCCGGCATCAACACACACCACAGCGAGATATTAGTTGGTGAGTTTTCTCATACCAGAAATTTTTGTGGGTAACTAGTATCAACCTACCAGCTAAAACAAAAAATACCTCTGCAAATATCTTCTTCTAAATATTTGTTTCTTATTTTTAAAATAAGCTACTCAAAGAGGAAAAAAAAAAACTACCTTACTGTTTGTGTCTGCATGCAATTCTTCTTTAACTGAACTAAAACAAATCTTGCCTCTCTGTGTGGTTGGAAGAATCTTAACTGCTTCTCCCCACCTATTGAGAAGGAGACATCATCAGCTATGTTTATCCATCCAGGCAACCCAGATGTCTTATTTGGTTGGATAGTAAGCTGGCAGAAGTGTATCATATACCACCATGAGACTACGTGGTTTAAACAAGTAGCTAAACTGAGTTCTCATCCGTCCTCACTCGTAACTCCCATGGGGAAGAAGAACAGAATAAGAAAATAAATCCCAGTAGGGCTCTTATATTAATTTAATTTCTATAGTTCAACATAATTTACACAATAAAATGATAGCTGTGAATTTTTCACTTTCTAGGAGCAGACTAAGGGAATAATGTATGTCAAAATGATAGCACTGATGGACTGCAGATACCACACTATGGAATGTGTGCAACAGAAATTCTTAGATCATTTGACTGTTGTTTTATGAGAATTATTTGTGCCCCAATCTTTTCACTTACAGTTTTGCCACTGATGTCTGGCTTCTGGAACTGCTCTCCCTCCTATCTCACTGGGCACTGTTTTGCTAAATGTCTACTTTAAAACTGGAGGCTTTAAGACAGATAGGTATCACTACCCTAGATCTGAACACTGTGCACTGTAGCAATACTTCTGAATTCCACAGTCTGTTACAGGAAAACAAATGAGAAGTTTAGAGGTTCAAATATTGTTTTCTCATGCAATTTTCTCAGCACGGTATTGTAGCAAAAAAGTGCTCTAAAAAAATTCCAGGAAGATACAGAAGATTTTTTTTTTTTTTTTTGCAAAAAACCTCAGACTTTCCGAAGTTCACAGAATCACAGAATGTCAAGGGCTGGAAGGGACCTCAAAAGATCATCCAGTCCAACCCCCCTGGCAGAGCAGGATCTCCTATACCAGATCACACAGGAATGCATCCAGAAGGGTTTTTGAATATCTCCAGAGAGGGAGAGTCCCAATCCCCCTGGGCAGCCTGTCTCAGGGTTCTGTCACTCTCACAGTGAAAACATTTTTCCTCATGTTTCCATGAATCTTCCTATGCCTCAGCTTCCACCCATTGCCCCTTGTCCTGTCACTGGGCATCATCCAGCAGAGCCTGGCTCCATCCTCTTGGTACTCACCCTTTACATTGACTTTGCATTTTAGATTTCTATATAATAGTTGAATAATTTTTCTCAACTACAACAAACGTGTTCTATCTCTTTAGTATTTACACAAGGATAGTACTTTGGACCTGACAAATTCCTACTACTATCAGAAGACACAAAATATGATTTCTATTCCTTTGCTGTGAAATCACAGGAAAAGTTTAAAAGCCAACCTAATCTGATTGCATATCACACAATTACAGAATGTCAGGGGCTGGAAAGGACCTTGAGAGATCATCTAGTCCAACCCCCCTGCCAGAGTCATATGTGGTGTCTGCCTTTGTGGTGTAGCTTTTCAACTACCATTTTTCACCTTTAGCTGCCCGAATTGATGAGCCCTGTGTTGGTCAGAGAAAGAAAGGCACCATAACTTCTGAACCTATGTAGTCACTTAGGCTGCAAGTCTGTGTCCCAGTGCCTCTAGGGCATTAATTCTGAATAATACCAGTTCCACATCCTGAAGCTTGTGAATGAAAAGTACAATTTTCACACTAGATGTAAAGCCAGTGTTTCACTGAAAAGTGTGAAAACTGATGTCCCTGCAAGGAGAAGTCTACTTTCTCCATGAAGAACAAACAAAATTAATGCTGTAATTCCAACACAGAAGATTCTGCCTTACACACACGCTGGATGTGGGAGGAGAAATACTGAGGCATCCATTTGTTACAAATCAATTAATTTTGTTCTGGCAGTCAGTAGGACCCCAGCTGTCTCTTTCACTTTCACCCTGTGACAAACACGTGGAGCACTATACTGATTTCCAGCATGAAAACAGAGAAAACAAATGAACAGTGGTAAGTTGCTAAGAATGCTCATTTAAATGGGATGTCTTCCTGGCTGCCCAAAATGACTTGTTTTTTCTGTTAACCCAGCTGCATCACAAGCATCTAGGCAAGTGTCTAGATAGATTGCAGGACAGGTTAAATCTTAAACATTTCTAATTACTATTAAAAAGAGACATCAGGTTTTAGTCATCACTGTCAAACAGTGATATCTGAGCTTGTAGCTGGCATTCTTGCTGCATACAGCTCAATTTAAAGGAAATTGCCAGTGTAAGAGAAGATTTTTCCCTATGAAACTGAAAAATCACAAGAAGACCATATGTACACAACATAACATATAAATTTGCAGACTGTTTATCATTACAACATGCTTTAACTGTTAGCAGAAGGTCCATGGGGTGAGTGAAAAGGAATTACATATGACTGAATGTCTCAATTATACTTCATAAATGCAATGAAGATACTGGAAAATCAGTCTGCTTCAGTGACTTACCTAAATGATCTGGAAAGGGCAAGAAAAGGGATGGGTTTCAGAAGGGAAAAGTACATAAACAGGGAGGAAGGGGAGGAAACAGTTGCTTTTATAATGGTGTATACATATATATACGTGTGTAGATGTATGTCTATATACACATACATTTATATGTGTGTGTGTGCATATACACACATTTACAGAATGAAACATTTCACAGTTTAAAAAAAGTTATCTGCAACATATTTGATCAAATACAGTGGAGGATGCTTTACACTGCTGGCATCACTAGAACCTCCCTGCTGACAACTCTTGTCCACCCTGAGGAAATAAGCAGAATGAACAGTCATTCAAATCACATGAAACTTCTGAAATATAGAGTTTGAGATAATGTGATTGCAAATGTCAGTAAGCATTTCATCCATGACAGAGGCCAATCTTCAACTGTATTGTGCTCTTGATGCTGAATGGGGAATGTTCAGAGTAAGCTTTACAGATAAACTTTTCTTACTGAAGTAGAAAAAGAGTAATTTCCTCAGCTGAAGTCCAGTTAGCACACATACCAGTATTATCACCACTAGTTGCAATGAAACACAGATGCAGCAGTACGAAGATTAGAGTGAAAACAAAGCTTTTCTTAAAAAAAAAACTTTATCAAAATAAGTGAATAACTTAATTCCAGGAAACTATTAGGAACCACTGTCTCTCAGTCTGTCTTTTTATGGGGTTATTCTTTACAGAATAGGCTACAGTCCCTACAGACTGAGGCTTCCCCTTAGACAAATTTATTAATCAGTCAATCATCTATCAAACACAACATTAACCTTCCTAAACTCGGAGCTAGAGCAGTGCTTTAGGTTTTTGAAAACAGCTGGCAGTTCAAGTAGCATGACTTTGGGGAGGGCTGGGGAGGAGAGAATGGCATAGAGATTACACAGCAGCAGTTCAACTAACAAAGCTTGACTTTGGGTTGTTGGATGATATGAAAAAGAAAATATCCTCAAGTGTCTCCAAAAAGATTGTGCAGTAAAGAGTTTATCTGTGACAAACCTCTTTGTTTCTGCAGTCATCAGTGAAGATACAGCAGAGGAAATGGAGGAGCTGCAGTTATGCATTTGCAATACACAAAGTCCTTGTTTTCCCACTAGGCACTGCAGAATAGCAATTGTCCATTCACAGCACATATCACATCCTCTGCATTTCAGAGCTAATATTTTTGCAGTCCTTTAAGCTAGCATGTTTCAGCTTAGTCTAGTTAATTTTCATAACCCTTTGTGGTGCACTGCATGAGGTAGGTCTGCTCATACTCTGTTCCTCGTTACGTAAATTGTTTTTGTTGTTGTGTTTTTTTTTCCCCAGGTATAATGTTTGAAGAAAAACTAAAAGATTTACAAATTGCAAAGGGTTTATATCTACAGCAATATCTCAACAGAGCTGTAAAAAGTCTCATTGCACATACTGGGAAAATAAGAGGACTGTTAGTCACTGAGCATACCTATATATTAATCCACTGAACAACACAAACTAGCTGTGTTGGCTGAAAGGATTTTTAAGACCACTCGTAAACACACACAGCACACAGGAGCTCTGACAAGTGGCTCCTCCTCCCGTATTTTAGAATCACACTCCTGAAAACAATGTTAGTTTTATGCTAGCAGTTGCTTTCATTTCCTGCAGCAGACACTGTTCACTGTAATGCTGCAACACTCATTCAAGGCAGATCGTTAGCTGGAATATGAATTGAACCTATATGCTATCAAGCAGGCGTCAGGCTGCATTACTTCAACTTTCAAGCAAATTTCCACTTTACTTTGTCTAAGTAGCAACAGGAATCTGAAAGCTGGTGTTGATACAAGATGATCATTTCCCTTCCTTCCCACTGAAGATCTGCTTGTCAAGTCAAAGTACTTTTTAATTTTGAACTTCTGAACCCAAACCAGTAAAGCAAACTAAGCATGTAGTAAAATAAAAACAACAGACCAAACCCAAACAAAAAAGCCCTACTCCTAAAAATGAAGCTGATATTCTTTTCTGTTTGACCTGTTTATTTCCAACTCTTTCTCTCGCTGCTCTAACTCTCAGATAAACTCACAGCCCTCTCAGGAGAAAATTACTTTTTACTTTCTTCTACCTCCATCTAAGCCAGTCAAGTCCCAGGTCTCCTCTCCTGCCACAGAGCAGCAGGAAAACACACAGAAAAAAACAATCACACTTTCTTCAGTGGTATCAGAGAGGACGACAACAACAGATTCTTCCTGCAATCTTCTTTCACCATCAAATGGTTAAATCATTTAAGTTAAAATTTTCATCTAGTTTGAATAAAGAGAAAAAGGGAGGGAAAAAAAATCAAACCCCGGTTGCTGTAGTAACAATCACTAGAAAAACATCTTTTCCACCAAATAACATTATTATCTCCCTCTCCCCTTGCAATTTTAGATCCCCTTCAAAAAAAAAAAAAAAAAAAAAAAAAAAAAAGGAAAAAAAAACAACAAAAAAAAAGGTTACCTCTTTTAGATATGTTGTACATACCTCAACCATTAAACAAGACATTTAACCATAGTGGCAGTTCTGTGACCTTTGAATGCCGTGAAATCTCTAAGCGGTGCAGCTTGTTCATGAAGACTTGTACTGCAGAATCCAGTAACTGCATCCAGGATTAGGAATAGAATTAAGTAACAACAGTAAACAAAAGAAAAAAAAAGACCAAAAAAAAAAAAAAAGGGGGGAAAAAAAAAAAACCCACACCAGAACATAAAAGGGAAAGAAAAAAAAAAAGAAATCTCCCCAAATCCCCCAACCCGACCAATAAAAGCACCTTAAGAAGCAAAAAGACTGGTGAAGAGAGTGCACTGTTCTGCCAGTGTAAGGGCTGGGGAAAGCTGAGCGGAGTGGAGTGGAGCGTGCTGCAGTCTGCCTGCCTGCCTGTGTGAGCCAGCTGAAGGCCGTGCAGGGCTGGGAGGTGCTGTCAACTGCCAGAGGCGCGGAGAGCAGACCAATCCGCGCCCGCGCTGGCAGCTCGGAGGAGTGAAGCCTCCTCTGTTTATGTTTCCTCATTTCAGGAGTGACGTCAAAGGGTTTAGTTTTTCCTCTGCATGTGCTATTAATTTTAAACGACTGCTACGGGAGGAGCGTGGCAGTGATTTAGGCAGGCAACCCTACTTGAAAGGAAGGAGAGTCGTGAGTTATCTGTCCTGGATTTTGCTTAGAAATATTTCATAGAGGAACCAGAAAGATCCAAAATATCCTCACAAGATGGGGAAAGGCTAGGAATATGCTTATGTGGACTGTAAAATATACCGAATATGTTTCTCAGCGAGAGCTGTTATCTGTGTGGCTCTTGGTGCAAAATCAGACCTGATTCTGCCCATGCCCTGAGGTAAATCAGGAACTGCTTCTCCAAATTCAGTGGTGTCATACCAGTGTAAACCTAATGAAAGACATAAGACTGAAACGGCTGTACACATCCCCTTATCAGTCAGCACGGGTTAGACTGCAAATTAGCAAACCTCTTTCGTTACTGTGTCAGTCACCCTTAAGTTCAGCTACAAATACCCTTGGCACCAGCAGATTGCAGCCCATTTGTGCTCACCTACAAGCTTTGCTGTGGACCACTACACAAGGTTTAACAACATATCGAAGCTCATGATGAAAGACAAGAGGCAATGGCAAACTTTGGCTTATTGTATCATTGAATCATGGTCAGTGGAGAAGCTATGCAGCTTAAGCTTCAAAAGGAATAGCATATGTCAAGGTCAATAAGCACAGGCAACAGAGGTCACAACAGCACAGCAACACATAATTGATAGGAGGTCAGCTGGCATTGATAACAATTTAATTATCTTCATTATTTTAATTTATCTTCTCCTCTAGGGATTCCTTTCAAAGAGATTGGTTCATGGCATGCAGTTCATGCCTAAAAAGTCCAAACGGTCTAGCATTTAATTTTAAAATCTGTATAAGTGTTTTTGACAGCTGTTGAGAAACAAATTTCTCAATGATCCACAAAACCAGTACAAAAATAGTAGAAGTAATAGTAGCTTCTCCATGACCACAGAACGATGCTGCTGAAATGTTATGCCAGGGAGAACAAAATACTTAATGATTTTGTTTTCTCACCGAAAGCTCTGCCTGTGTTATCACTGCAAGTGTAATCAGCTTCAGCATGAATGCAAAGGGTTGTGGTGCTGTAAATGCTGAAATAATGTGTTAAGTAGTATTAAATAAATAGGAGATTTACAAAATCAATTACAGCTCATTACATTCATCTGACTGTACTTAGAGAACTGTATGGAATCATAGAATCATTCTGGTTGGAAATACCTTTCAGATCATTGAGTCCAGCCGTTATCTAATGCTACCAAGTCTGGTGATAAAAGTTGTTCTTTAGCACCACATCTATGCATCTTTTAAAAACCTCCAGAGACAGTGATTCAGCCAGATCCCTGGAGAGCCTATTCCAGTCTTTGAGAACCCTTTCACTGAAGAATCTTCATTCATCCAATTAACACTCTTGCTCCACCATCCCCACCTCCCCAGCACAACTCTAGGCTGTTTCCTTTCACCCTTTCGCTTGATACTAGGGAGAAGAAACCACCACTCATGTCCCTACAACCTATTTTTGCGTAGCTGTAGGGAGTGATATGGTCTGCCCTCACCTCATTTTCTCCAGAGTAAAGAACCCTCATGATCCTCATAAGACCTGTTCTCTAGACCCTTTAGTTCCATGTCTTTCTTGTAGTGAGGGGCCCAAAACTGAACACAGCACCCTAGGTGCAGCTTCACCAGTGCTGTTTGTCACACTATGCGTGACCCAGGCCAGGCTGCTGTAGAACTTTTGGCTACCTGAGCATATTGCTGGCTCATATTCAGCCAGCTGTCAGCCAGCACCCCCTGGTCCTTCCCTAATGTGTTCCAACTGTTCTTTCCCAATCCTGTAGTGTCACCTGGAGTTGTTCTGACCTAGGTTCAGGACTTAGCACTTGGCCTTATTGAACCTCATACAACAGACCTCAGGCCATTGATCCAGCCTGTCCAGGTCCTTCTGCAAAGCCTTACTTCCTCCCAGCTTAGTGTCTTCTGCAGGCTTACTGAGGGTGCTCTCAACCCGCTTATCCAGATCATTAAAAAAGATACTAGAAAGAACTGGCCCCGCTGCTAAGCCCTGGGGAACACCACTTGTGACTGTCTGCCAACTGGATTTAACTCTGTTCACCACCACTCTTTGGGCTCAGCCATGCAGCCACTTTTCAATCCAGCAAAGCATCCACCCATCCGAACAATGTACAGCCAGATTCTCTAGGAGGATGCTGTGGGAAACAGTGTGAAAGTCCAGATATGCAGCATCCACAGCCTTTCCCACACCACTAAGCAAATCACCTCGTTGTGGAAGGCAGTCAGGTTTGCCAAGCAGGACCTATGCTGACTAGCCCTGATCTCCTGGTTGTCCTGCATAATGGTACTCAAGATAATGTAATTTATGGCCTTCCCTGGCACTGAGATCAAAATGACATATCTGTGGTTCCTCCTTCTATATCTTCTTCACACAGGATTTTGCCATTGGAATGTGCTGCCCAGGGAGGTGGTGGAGTCCCCATCCCTGGAGATGTTTAAAAGGAGACTGGGTAAGGCACTTAGTGCCATGGTTTAATTGGTTAGAAGGTATTTGATGATAGAATGGACTCAATGATCTCAGAGGTCTTTTCAGCCTGGTTAATTCTGTGATTCCTTGTAGATGAGTGTCACATTTGCTAACCTTCAGCCAACTGGGACTTCCCCACTTAGCCAAGACTTGTGATAAATGCTGGAAAGTGGCTTGGCAGGCACTTTTGCCAGCTCTCTCAGTACCCTTGGATGTATATCAATCAACCCCATGGACTTGTGTATGTCTAAATGGTGCAGCAGGTCATTGACTATCTCCTCTTGGATTATGAGGGCTTCGTTCTGCTCCCCTTCCCTATCTTACAGCTCAGAGGACTGAGTATCCAGTGAACACATGGTCCTACTGCTGAAAACTGAAGCAAATAGGGTGTTAAGTACCTCAGCCTTTTCCTCATCCTTGACCACTGTGTTCCTCCCTGCATCCAACAAATGACAGAAATTCTCCTTAGTCCTCCTTCTGTTCCTAATATATTTGTAGAAGCATTTCTTGTTATCTTTAACAACTGCAGCCAGATTAATTCCTAGCTGGGCATTAGCCCTTCTAATTTTCTCCCGAAATAGTCTCAGTGCTACTTTGTAGTCCTCCTTAGTGGCCTGCCCTTTCTTCTAAACACCACAAACTCTCCATTTTTGTCCTGAGGCAATTTGGAATGAATGAGCAGGAATATTTGTAGTACACAGAACATCAACATATTCACCTGCACTCAGCGTTTGTGAGGGAGCAGCTGAGTTATGCACTTTGGGGGACCAGTTTTGGGAATGTAGTTGAAAATTATATGGGTTCCAATGAGAATTATCTGGAGTCTGTGAGGGAAGACTGAGATTTACATTGTGTAGTCCAAAAAAAAAGGGGTGGGGGGTGGGGGGGAGAGTTTATTTGAAATCTTAGCTATATAGTGGGTACATTTACCTAAAAGAAAACAATGCTAGAGTTTATTCTTTGTCCGGGAGACATTTAAACTCTTTTACAGCCTCATGATGACATAGCTGTGTCTGAGCTTATAATAAGTCTCAAACTGTTCAAGAAGCGATTAGGACAATACCCAAACTCTGTGAGGGCCTGGAAACATGACAGTGTAGATAATTAAGTTCCACCATTCGAGGCCTGTGTTCTGACTCTGTTGCCAGCATAGATGTAGGCAATTTGCAGAGAAGAACGGAATATTTCTTTTTCCATATGCACTGTGGTTAGAACAAGTAAACTGCAGTAGAAAAAAGTTGCTTCACATAGGAAAAACTAAATTTAGGAGAGTGAAGTACTGAAATAGATGGGCTGTGATAGTCTGTGGTGTCCCATTACTGACTATTTTTAAATGTACGTTTAGGCAACCGTCATTCATGAGTGGTTCTGATATAGATGATCCTACTTTGGAGTACAGAATGGATTTCTGAATGTCTATTTCAATCCCATTTGTTCAATTTTCTGCATTTTACTATCAGTCTTATCAATATTACACCGTGTTACATGAATAAGTGTCATGGTACATTCAAGTTTTGCTCACAGTCTCACATAGCTTATATCACAGAAACATTCCAGTTGGAAAAGACCCTCAGGATTACCAAGTCCAACTGATATCCCTACTCTACAAGGTGCACTCTAAACTGTATTCTCAAGCACCACATCTAAATGACTTTTAAACACATCTAGACTTGGTGACTCAACCACCTCATTGGGCAATCCATTCCAATACTTGACCACTCTTGCTGGGAAAAAAATGTTTCCTAGTGCCTAGCCTTACCTACCTTGTCACAGCTTGAGGCTATTCCTTCTTGTTCTATCACTAATTAACCTGTGAGAAGAAACTAGCAGCAGCCTCTCCACAACCTCCTTTCAGGTAGCTGTAGACAGCAATGAGGTTCCCCTCAGCCTCCTCTTTTTCAAACCAAACAGCCCTCAGTCACTCCTCATAAGATTTATTGACCAGGCCCTTCACAGCTTCCTTGCCCTCTTCTGCACTCACTCTAGCATCTCCACATTCCTCTTGTAATGAGGTGCCCAAAACTGAACACAATACTCAAGGTGTGGCCTCACCAGAGCTGAGTAAAAGGGGACAGTCACCTCCCTACTCCTGCTGGACACAGCATTTCTAGCACAAGCCAGGATGCCATTGGATTTCTTCGCCACCTGGGCACATTGCATGCTCCTATTGAGTTGTTTGTCTATTACAACCCCCAGGTCCCTTTCTGCCAGACAGATTTCCAGCCACACTGCCCCAAGCCTGTAGCTTTGCTTGGGGTTGTTGTGGCTCAAGTGCAGGACCTGGCATTTGGCCTTATTGAAGCTCCTGACACTGGCCCATTGTTCCAATCTATCCAAGCCCCTCTGTAGAGCCTCCCTAACTTTATGATGATCAACATTGCCACCTAACTTGGTGTCATCTGTGAACTTACTGATGTCTCCATCAAGGTCATCAATAAAGATGTTAAACAGAAGTGGTCCCAACACTGGGCCCTGGGGGACACCACTTTTGACTGGCCACCAGCTGGATTTAGCTCCATTGACCACCACCCGTTAGGCCCTTTCATCCAGCAGTACTTTATCCAGCAGAGCTGTGCTCATTCAAGCCATGAGCAGTCAGTTTGTCCACAAGAATTCTGTGGGCAACAGTGTCAAAGGCTATTTGGAAGTCTAGGTAGACAATATCCACAGCCTTTCCCTCATCCAGTAGCTGGGTCATCTTGTCATAGAAGGAGATCAGGTTCATCAGGCAGGACATGCCCTTCATGAACCCATGATCACTGGACCTGATCTGCTGGTGGTTCTCTACATGGCATGCAATGGCATTTCAGATGAAGCTCTCCTGAAGAAGCTAGGGGTTACTTCAGCCTTCAGGAATCATGTGGCCCTCTGAAAATAAGTGGTTACTGTGGGTTTTGTGATGTAGATGCTTCTTGGGTGAAAAGATAGAAGAGGCCTAAAGCACTTATGACTGCAGTTTCTACTGAGACAAAGAAAATCTCAAATGAGTAGGTGCATATAAAGATGAGAAATAGGATGCATGTGTGTGCACAGAGGACTTTGGTTACTTCTGCATAACCACATGCTTCCATGATGGGATGGGGAGGACTGCTGAGAAGAAATGGGCTCCACCTAACAAAGAAAGAAGGGACAATTTTAGTACAGATTAGCTAATCTAATCAGATAAGTGCTAAACCATCCTATCAGGCTGGTGAGATGAGTGTCCAAATAAATGTGACTCACAGTGGCCTAGATAAAAAAAGATGAAAAAAAAAAAAAGGGAAAACCTTGAAGATTCTTTCCAAAATATCATTGGAGAAAGAAGGAGAAAAAAGCAAACAAGATAATGCTCAGCCTAAATGTCTCTATACTGATGTTAAATGTAAAAAAAATAATAGAAGGAGCTAGAAAGCTTAATGCAAGATCAAAATTACAACTTAATTGACATAATACAGATATTTGGTAAGGTACAGTTATGTGACTATGTGACTGGAATACCAAATAGCACAGCTTGCTCAGGAACAAGAGGAGGGGAAAAGGTGAAGAAGGTTGTGCCACATATCTGGCTTGGATATGCAGAATGCAGTAAGAAATAGATATGGGAAGTTTGAATGATAATTCAAATTAAAATAACGTAGGTGTTGCTGGGGAATATGCTGCAGATCCAGGCAGATCAAGCAGGAAAATCTTTTTGTTAGCAATTAGCAGGATTTTCTGAAACACAGAACTTTGCAATAATGAGCATTTTAATTATGCAGCTCTTGGAAACATCTGGGCTGGACTCAGACATCTTAGTTCATTCTCTCCAGAACAGGTGCTGAGACTACATCTGAGAATCCCTCACATTTATGACTCTACTCTTTATAGCTTTCCTTCTTGACTAAGCAATTGGTTTGGCTTCTTTTATAGGCCCAGCTCATCTCTGGAGGCACTTTTGTATTTGTCTTTAGCTATTCTCCCCTGTCAACATAAATGGCACATCAAGACATGCTATCTCTTACCATGGAATGGCATTCTTCTTCTCAAATCTTCTACCCACCCATTGTGGCCTTTGAAAAAGATGTTAGAGTGGCTGCTTAATCTGCCTCACCCAAACCAGACTCCTTATACTCAGACATATTCCCTGAAACCTAAATATTTACATTCATCCAAGTGCCACTAAAAATGAATTTGCACATGATCAAATGGTAGGCACTGTGCTTGGGCAGGCAAAAAGATGTCTCCTTCCTAAGGTACCTTCCATATTCTTCTTATTTCTACCTTGGACATCTTTAGGAAGAGGTCCAGCACGGGACCACACCTTTCTGTTCATATTGCTGACAATGACATCTGAGACAGTATAATATTTTTTTAGAGTGTGGGAATGATAAGTGGAAAAAGATGCATCCTTTAAAAGCTGCTACCACTGCTGAATGAGTTTGTGACTTCCTTTCCACATTCCTCAGCTCCAGCCAAAATTGCTCTGGAATGCAAGATGGGAGACATTTCAGTAACTCTCAAAGGTATCGCTACTTTTCCTTAGGTCACGAACATGTAAGTGAGGATGCTGAAGATTCTGTGAGGAAACTTGCCCCTTGATAGGGCTGTTGCAGCTTTCTTTGATGGGATGATAAAGGTGAAGATCTCCTGCAGAGGCTAAGGCTTCTGTAGTCATAAAAAGAAAGTAAGGGGAGAGTGAACGGTCACAGTCAAAGAAACATATCACCAGGGAAGTTTATGCTTATCCACTCCAGGATAACAGATGCAGTACCCCTGTAGTTTATATATTACATTGGATATCTTGCAGTTGGGAAACTTTTAAAGGCAGATTTCTCCAGGTTGAATCATGTGAGATGACTGGCTAAGTGACTACATGTGGATGTCCTGTACCTGCTTATTTACAAATTAATCACAGAATATTAGAGGTTGGAAGGGACCTCTGGAGACCACCAAGCTGAACCCCTCTGCCAAAGCAGGCTCCTCTAGGGTAGTCCACACAGGAATGCAGCCAGGCAGGTTTGGAAAGTCTCCAGAAAAGGAGACTCCACAACCTCTCTGGGCAGCCTCTTCCAGGACTCTGTCACTAACTGTAAAGAAGTTTCTCCTCCTGTTCCAATTTGTAGCTGTTGCTCCTTGTCTTGCTTGCTGACTACTGAAAAGAGATTGGCCTCATCCACTTGACACCCACCCCTCAGATACTTGTAGACATTGATAAGATCTCCTCTCAGTCTTCTCTCTAGACTAAACAGCCCCAGCGTTCAGGTAGTTTTTCAATCTTGTTAGAGATGCAATGAATGGCTAGAAGCAGCCTTGGTGCACCTTCTGTGGAATAGACTCCTTACAGTTCACTTCTGCTGGGATCTGTGCAGTGTTCCTGTGCATTTACAGATAGCCTTTGTGAACTGTCAGATGTTGCTGGCCAGAGAGCAGCTGGGATTCAGGATTGTCTGGAATGACCCAAGGCCAGGGTGCAGAGGGCAGTGTGACTCAGACAAGTGTGGAGTTAGGTAAAGGCATAATTCTGGTTGGAGTTTGGTCCCCAAAGGAGGACACAAATTGCTGATGTGACTGTGGACGTCATTTATCTGACTCATAAATCTAGTGCGCTGGTGCATGGTTTAGACTTCTGGACTTGATCTAATCTGGAAAAGTACTGCCACAACAAGATCACACAGTTCCTGAGAAAGGTGTCTACAACACAGGAATGCTCTCCAGCTTTCTCAAATTTATCTGTGCATTGTTCTGTCTGGCTTTCCAGTTGTGATCCTACCTATATATTGTCAGAAGTTTTTTCCAATATGATCTAGAAATGTAGATGTTTCTGACAAGTAACGTTCCTCTAACCACTCCCTATGCCCTACCAGAGTTCCCAGTCTTTCCGTTCAGCATCTGCACTCATCTGAATTGCTGAGTTTCTTTTAGCTTTCACAGAATCACACAGAATCACAGAAATATTTTGGACAGAAAAGACCCTCAGGATCAACAAGTCCAACCCTACTCTACAAGTTTCACCGTAAACCGTATCCCCAAGCACCACATCCAAACAACTTTTAAACATATCCAGGGTTGGTGACTCAACCACCTCCCTGGGCAGCCCACTCCAATGCCTGACCACTCTGGCTGTGAAAAAAATGTTTCCTAATGTCCAGCCTAAACCCACCCAGTTGCAGCTTGAGGCCATTTCTTCTTGTTCTAGCATTAAGTACCTGTGAGAAGAGACCAGCAGCAACCTCTCTACAATGCCCTTTCAGGTAGCTGTACACAGCCATGAGGTCTCCCCTCAGCCTCCTCTTTTTCAAACTAAAGAGCCCCAGCTCCTTCAGTTGCTCCTCATAAGATTTATTCTCCAGGCCCTTCACCAGCTTTGTTGCCCTGCTCTGCACTTGCTGCAGCACGTGTCTCTCTCCTTGGACAGCACAAAGCCCAGGATACATGCACGGAAGAAAAGTCCCTCTCTAAACTGTTGTAGCTCAAGTATAGTTCAGGAATCTCAGTTTGAAAGTGGCTGCAACCAACAGTTGTGATCCGAGTCCAGCTATTTTAATAGGTTCCCAGGTAATCTTGGCTAGCCTTAGACTTTGGCAAGGGAGAACACAAAGGCATCTGGGCAAGTGGAGGGAAGGAAGGATGGAAGGAAGGAGGGAAGGAAGGGTGGAGGGAAGGAAGGAAGGAAGGAAGGAAGGAAGGAAGGAAGGAAGGAAGGAAGGAAGGAAATAAATTTACACAGTATGAGCTCTGCGGGCTTAAAAGTCCCCAAGAAATAGTAGGTGAAATAGGTATGGAATATCTATGCATTATTGGTGATAAATTTTCTATCAAGTTTAGGGACAAAGTACCAAAACAGAAGGCTATTTTTGAGGTTTATAAAAGGTTAACATGTCAAACTACTACTCTGTAAAAGTTATATTGCTCAGTATATTAAAATCTATAGAAGAATAGAGTTCCAGAACTTTAGCCTGGTTTATTTTAATCTAAGAACACTTAGAAGCTTTGAAGTGTACAGACAGAGAAAAATTTTGGTTAGAAATAACCTTTAAGATCGAGTCCAACAATTAACTAACTCTAGGAGGTCTGGTGCTAACCTCCTGTCTCTTAACATCACATCTACACACCTTTTAAAAATCCCTAGGGATGCTGATTCAACCACTTCCCTGGGGAGCTTATTCCAGCCTTTGAGAACCTTTTCAGTGAAGAAGTTTGTTCTAATATCCAATCTAAACCCACCCTAGTACAGCCCGAGGCTGGTTTCTCTTGTCCTATCACTTGATGCTAGGAAGAACAGGTCAACACCCATCTCACTACAACCTCATTTTGGGTAGCTGTAGTGAATGAAAAGGTCTCTCTTCAGTCTTCTCTTCTCCAGACCTCACTAACCTCACTTCCCTCAGCTGCTCCTCTTAATACCTGTTCTCCAGACCCTTCACTGGCTTTGTTCCCCTTCTCTGGACCTGCTTTAGCACCTCCACATTCTTCCTGTAATGAGTGGCCCAAAATTGAACACAACACTCCAGGTCCAGCCTCACCAGTGCTGAGTACAGGAGGAGAATCACTTGCCTGGTGCTGCTTGTAATGCTGTGTATGATACAGGCCAGGATACTGCTGGAATCATGTCCACCTGGTCACACAGCTGGCTCCTGTTCAGGCAGATGTCAATCAACAACAGAGTTCTTTCTCTGCTGAGTAGCTTTTCAGCCACTATCTCCCAAGCCTGTGGTGTTGCCTGGGGTTGTAACCCAGGTGTAGGACCTGGCACCTGGCCTTGTTGAACCTCATACAGTTGGCCTCAGTCCACCAATCCAGCCTGACCAGATCTCTTGTAGAGCCTTTTTACCTCCAGCAGATCAACACTCCCTCCCAGCTTCTACAAACTTTCTGAGGGTTCTCTCAGTCTCCTTATTCGAATTGTAGATAAAGATATTCAAGGGAATTGCCCCAGATACTGAGTCCTGGGAAACACCACTTGTGACCAGCCACCAACTGGACTTAACTTCATTTGCCACTACTCTTTGGGCTTGACCATCCAGCCAGTTTTTTACACAGGGAAAGCACCCACCCATTCAAGCCATCTGCAGCCAGATTCTCCAGGAGGATTGTGTAGAGTTATATTACATGTCTAGGTGTTTAAAAATCCTCTCCATTCACTTCTATACACTTTTGTATACTTCTCTGGACTTCTATAGTAGTGACTGCAAATATCCCTAATAAAATGGACTGCTTTTTCAACTGAAAGCCTATAGAAATAATTTCTTTTCTATGGATTACTTCACATAAACTGCATTGGATAAAATCATCATGTAGGATGATGATATAGGGGGAGAATTCTGAATGTACATTAACTTGGGGCATCTAGAATTAAAAAATGCCAAAGATGAATATCATATTTATCACAGAATCACAGAATATATCTGGTTGGAAGAGACCACAAAGATCATCCAGTCCAACTTCCGACCCAGCACAGCAGGGCTGACAATAAACCATGTGCCTAAGTGCCAGGTTCACACACTGCTAGAATATCCCAGAGATGGTGACTCTCTTACTGCCCCGGGCAGACCATTACAGTGGTTTCCTCACCATTATCACACAGAGCAGTGATAAATCCCCCAAAGTCAGAGTTGAGCCATGGCACTGGTTAGACCATACCTTGAATATTGTGTCCAGTTCTGAGCCCCTCAACTTAGGAAAGATGTTGCAGTTCTTGAATGTGTCCAGAGAAGGGCAACAAGGCTGTGAGGAGACTGGAACACAGCCCTGTGAGAAGATGTTGAGGGACCTGGCGTTGTTCAGCCTGGAGAAGAGGAGGCTCAGGGGAGACCTTATTGCTCTCTACAGCTGCCTGAAAGGAGGTTGTGGCCAGGTGGGGGTTGATCTCTTCTCCCAGGCACCCAGTGACAGAATGAGGGAATATAGTCTTGAGCTGTGCCAGAGGAGGTTTAGGCTGGATGTTAGGAAGAAGATCTTCACAGCAAGAGTGATTGCCATTGGAATGGGCTGTCTGGGGAGGCAGTGGAGTAGCCATCCCTGGAGATGTTTAAAAGGCACTTAGTGCCATGGTTTTGGCACTATTGGAAGGTGTTAGGTGATAGATTGGACTCAATGACTTTGAAGGTCTTTTCCAACCTGATTAATTCTGTGATTCTGTGATTCATATTGGCAGCAGTATAGTTTGTGTTGTTACTACAAATATAGGCTACTACAAATATAGACACAAAGGTCCACGCTATCTGGAATGAAGAAGCTGACACGTAGTTCCCAGGTATTGAAAATGAAGGATGAGAAAACATGGTCGTGAATGACTCATGTTTGGTTTAGTGATCAGACCATACGCAAAAACACTTGTTTGCTTCCTTGTGTGACATTTGAGTTCAAACCCAGGAAAACTCAGAAAGGTGAAAAGTTTAGTGGTTTACCTCACTTGAAAGATGAAAAACTTTCTTTTAATTTGGCCAGTTCTGAGCACTTCTTTCCTTCACTCTGACCACTCATAGGTAGGTGGCACAAATTCTCTCTCTGAAATCCAAACACATAGAAAATATTCAGTCATAAAAAGCAGCAAGATCAGCAAATCCCAAATTATCTTTTCAATACTACTGCTGCTGATACTTCCGCAAATTCATCCAGTCCTAATTTGTTCAAGATATTTTTGTTTGCTGTTTTCCCCTTACTTCTTTTCAGTCAGTGGATTCTTTTGTGATGTTTCTGGTATTTTTGAGAGAGTTGAGGTTGTTCACCCTAGAAAAAGAGAAGACTCCAAGGGAAGCTTATAGCTAGCTGCCTTCCTATATCTGGAGGAAGCCTACAGGAAAGCTGGAGAGGGGCTTTTTATGAGGGTGTCTAGCAACAAGACTAGGGGAATGGTTTTAAGCTGAAGGAGAGTAGGTTTAGATTGGATTTTAGGAAGAAGTTTTTCAGTATGAGGGTAGTGAGACTCTGGAATAGGTTGCCCAGAGTGGTTGTGAATGCTCCTTGCCTGGAGATGTTTAAAGCCAGATTGGATGAGGCCTTGGGCAACCAAGTCTAGTTGAGAGGTTCCTCTTCAGGGGAGTTGGAGTAGATAATCTCTGAGGTCCCTTTCAACCTGAGCCATTCTACAATTCTCTGATTCTATTTCAGCCTATGTTGATTCAGTCATCTCTGTGTTGTGCTGTATGAAAAGCAAGTCAAAACGTAACTTCTTTCTACATAAGAGGCACATCTTGAGGTCACAAAATTCCATTTCCTTATCATCACACAAAACCATCCTTTTGTTACTCTACCATCACATACATGTGAAACAGTCTGCAAAGTTGAAGTGTAAATAGTAAGGCAGAGTAAAAAACATTTATGCAGTAGTAGATTGGTTGCTTTAAAAGAACAGAGATGATTTGAAGTTATTTTCTACACAAACTGAACTTTAAAGGAATCATAGAATGGTTTAGGTTGGAAGGGACCTCAAAGATCATCTAGTTCCAACCCCAACCCCCCACCATAGTCAGGGACACCTCCCACTAGAACAGGTTTCTCAAGGCTTCATCCAACCTGGCCTTGAACACTTTCAGGGAGGGAGCATCCACAGTCTCCCTGGGCAACCTGTGCCAGTGTTTCACCAACCTCACTGTAAAGAACTTCTTAACATCTAGTTTAAATCTCCCCTTTCCAATTTAAACCCATTACTCCTCATCCTGTCATTATAAGACCTTGTAAATAGTCCCTCCCCAGCCTTCCTGTAGGCCCCCTGCAGATACTGGAAGGCTAGTGAAAGGTCTCTTGGACACCTTCTCTTCTCCAGGCTGAAGAGCCCCAACTCTTGTAGCCTGTCCTCGTAGCAGAGGTGCTCAGGCTCTCTGATGATCTTCATGACTCTCCTCTGGACTCCTCATAAGTTTATACTTATAAGTATAAACTTTTCAAAATAAGAGGTTGAAGCTGGCATGAATTCATTCAAATGCTGAAAGTGTGAATGCTAGGTAAGATAGGTAAGAGTCCTGAAGACTGTGGAAATGTATCAAAGACACATAACATAAAATTTCTGTTTGAAGTCAATGGGAGATGACTTTCATGGATTATACCTCCTGCACTTTATGGTGATACACTTATGGGGTCTATAATCAGTATTACTAGTGTAGTGATAATTTAGTCATGGTGATTTTCACATTTTCTTTACATGGATTCAGAATCTTGATAAACAGACAAAATAGTAATGTAACACACAACACACGCATGCTCAACTCCTCTTGTGAAGGCAGACCCATCAAGGACAAATACAGATTGCTTTGATGTTCTGTTGAAGATCTGCAATTTCATAAATTACAGAATACAGTTGACATTTCAAAGCAGCTTGCTTTGGCAACGCTGACAGAGGACAAAGCATTGATTTTCTGTCAGCTGCCTCCCCTCCTTTTTCAGTCCTCTAATTCCAAGCATCTCTGATCCATGTTTTGACAGACCTTAGGCTTTGTAGGCAACAGATGAAGTCATTATTCCCTTAGTTCCCCAGCCTGCCTATGACCTGGAGCTCATCTTCTTCACAACAGTGACCTCCAAGAGCAGCATCTCCTCCAGCAACCTTACTGTGTCTATTCCATGCATCAATACAGAATGATGGTTTAAAATTCAGGATATATAAGAACCCAGGATAATGGAAATTATGGGGGACTGCATATGAAAATATTTGCCTTACTGTGTCCATGGTCTTCTGTAGGCACAGATTAGCTTACCTAATGCTTAGATTTTATATATGTTTAATGCTATCTTATTTATACTTGTGTTCCAGACTTGAAAACACATGTAAGTGATGACCTGAAAGTTGGTTCCTTTTCAATAACATGCTATAAAGCTTAGGTTCCATCTTTTTCATTTGTTCATGTAGAAATATTATCAGAGGACAATTCTGACAGGACATTGGAAAAGTAAACTCAAATCATTTAAGGGCAGTGTCTGGCATTAGATAAAAGAACAAACTTACTTTTGGGGGGAACTATCTGCAGTGCATTATGCATTGAATATAAACTTCTGATTATACAGATGTGGTTTCAAATGAGATAGAATAACAACCACAACGGTAACACACTGATCTTACAAGATGAGTATTTCTATTAACTACCAAAGGCATTATGTAGTGCTACAATGATTACAAAGTTACTGTGGCACCCTTCCACTGAAAGTCATTAAAGACACAACATAGCTATCAAGGCCTGCAAGATTTTGGAGTAAAGGGCTCTCCTTTAGAGTCACTTAGGCTGAATTTTAAGTGGCATCACACAGAACCTCAATGCTCCCTGTCACTGCATCTGACCCATTCTCCTACTGCACACACAGTTTTGTTCTATGCACGGAACTCCTTCCCTTTGACCCCTGGAGTTCCAACCTGCACACCAGGCATTTGAAGTCCAGGCTTTGGACTCCTAAGAGACACAATTCCCTTCTCAGATGCTTGTGATGCAGAGTTATGCACAGTGTAGCTGTCCTTGATTTCTGTGTTTCATAGTCCTTCTGTCTGAATTTCATTTTCAGAGTGACAAGGTTTGCTTGACTTATCCAGGAGTTATCCAGGAGTAGCTACTAAGAAGCACAGATGGTTAAGCCAAGCAGGGAACTGAATCCATCCCTCAAAGATCAATAAATAGATACTAAAGTAGTAGTTAAATCAAGGCTGTTAAAACTAATTTCTGTTCTATCACGACTGTAAGGTATTGCTATATGTCCTGTGCTTCTACAGTTTGGCTCACATTTGAAACTTCAAGTTATTGTGTAGCTAAGAGAAAACACAGAATCAATGTTAGGAATTGCAACTGTCATGCTTAAAGGACCCTAATTATTCAGACTGAAGTGCAATTGCCCTTTATCTAAGTGATAGTTTTCCTTGATGACTAAGATCATGCAGTACCACAAAAAAATCCAGTCTCTAATAAGGGCAAACATCACATAAATGGAAACTACTAAGGAACAAAAATGAGTAGAAAAGAGAAAGGTTTATCAACAAAATGCATTAAGGAGAGGAGAGAATTTTTTACATAGTCTTAAATCTTTCCAGTGTGCTTAACTTTAAATCCTAAAGGCAAAATATCTCACCCGTGGGGACATATAAACAGGCTGAACATGACCCAGATTAAAGGCAAAAGCAAGCACATAGGCTGCACTAACACACAAAAGGAGATAAATTCAATGATTCCCAGAGATTAACTCAGCCACACAATGAGGATCAGGAGGGATTTGATAGCTGATACCTTGTTTAAACAACACCAGCATTACAGACCATTCACACAGTGAGGTACCCAGCTACCTGACCAGGATTGTGAGACACCCTTAGTCTAATCAATATGCTTGATCTCTTAATGTGAACAGTGATTCTTATTTCTGAAGTCTCATTTCAGACTTACAGAATCATAGAGTGGTTTAGATTGGAAGGGACTTCAAAAATCATCTAGTTCCAACCTCCCTGTAATGGGCAGGGACACCTTACAGTTGATCAGGTTGCTCAAAGCCTCATTCAGCCTGGCCTTAAACACTTCCAGGGAGGGGGCTCCCATGACCTCTTTGAGCAATCTGTTTCAGTGCCTTGCCACCTTCACAGCAAAGTATTTTTTTTCCTTTTATCTAGTCTAAATCCTCTCAATTTCAGTTTAATACCATTACTTATCACTGCACTCAGATTCACAGATTCACAGAACGCCTTGGGTTTGGAAGAGACCTTTAAAGGTCATCTAGTCCAACCCCTCTGCAATAAGCATGGAAATCTTCAACTAGATCACGTTGCTGAAAGGCCCTTCCAACCTGACCTTGTGTGTTACCAGGGATGGAGCTTCTACCGGATTTCTGGGCAGCCTGTGGCAGTGTTTCACCAGCTTCAGTGTAAACAATTTCTTCCTTGTATCTAGTCTAAATCTCCCCTCTTTTGGTTTAAAACCTCCACCCCTTGTCCTGTCACAACAGGCCCTGATACAATTTTGTTCACATCTCTTTTATAGGCCCCTTTGAAATACTGAAAGGCTGCAATGAGGTCTCCCTGAAGTCTTCTCTTCTCCAGGCTGAACAATGCAAAATTTCCACAGCAGAGGTGTTCCAGCCCTCTGATCATTTTTGTGGCCTCCTCTGACCCCTCTTCAACAGGTCCACGGATTAAGAATCCCTCCCTGTTCCAGCCCTCTGATCATTTTTGTGGCCTCCTCTGACCCCTCTTCAACAGGTCCACGGATTAAGAATCCCTCCCTGTTTTTCCTGTAGGCGCCTTTTAAGTATGGAAAGGCCTAAGTAATGTCTCCTTGAAGACTTCTGCAGGCTGAACAAGTCCATCTCTCTCAGCCTGTTCTCATAAGGGAGGTGCTCCAGCCCCCCAGTCATCTTCATAGCTCTCTTATTGACCTGCTCCAGCACAGAAATCAGAAATTGCAGAAACATCCAGGTTGGAAAAGCCCCTCAGGATCACCAAGTCCAACCCAGAACCCTACTCTACAAGATTCACCTTAAACCATATCCCTAAGCACCACATCCAAATGTCCCTTAAACACATCCAGGGTGGGTGACTCAAGCACCTCCCTGGGCAGCTCATTCCAGTGCCTGACCACTCTCTCTGTGAAAAACTAAACATACTCAGCCTCAGCTTGAGGCCATTTCCCCTTATTCTGTCTCCAATTACCTGTGAGAAGAATCCATCTCCATCCTCTCCACAACATCCTTTCAGGTAGCTGTAGAGAGCCATGAGGTCTCTTTTTTAGACTGAACCGGCCCAGCTCCCTCAGCTGCTCTCCGTAAGGTTTATTCTCCAGGCCCTTCACAGCTTCGTTGCCCTCCTGTCGGCCTACTGCAGCACCTCCACATCTCTCTTGGATTGCGCTGCCCAAAACTGAATATAGTGCCTGAGGTGTGGCCTCACCAAAGCCAAGTACCTCCCTACTCCTGCTGGCCACAAGAATCATAGAATCATAGAATGGTTTAGGTTGGAAGGGACCTCAAAGATCATACAGCTCCAACCCCCCGCCACAGGCAGAGACACCTCCCACTAGAGCAGGCCGCTCAAGGCCTCATCCAGCCTGGCCTTAAACGCCTCCAGGGAGGAAGCAGCCACAACCTCCCTGGGCAACCTGTGCCAGTGTCTCACCACCCTCACTGTAAAGAACTTCCTCCTAACATCCAGTCTAAATCTCCCCTCTGCCAGCTTAAACCCATTCCCCCTCGTCCTGACATTACCAGACCTTGTCAATAGTCCCTCCCCAGCTTTCCTGTAGGCTCCCTTCAGATACTGGAAAGCCACTCTAAGGTCTCCTTGAAGCCTTCTCTTCTCCAGGCTGAAGAGCCCCAACTCTCTCAGCCTGTCCTCATAGCAGAGCTGCTGCAGCCCTCTCAGCATCTTCGTGGCTCTCCTCTGGACTCACTCCAGCAGTTCCATGTCCTTCTTGTGTTGGGGGCTCCAAAACTGCACACAGAGACAAGCATGTCCATGTCTTTCTGATGCTGAGGGCCTCAGAGCTGAACACAGTACTCCAAGTGGTGGTCTGACAAGAGCAGAGAGGGAGAATATTCTCTACCTGCACAGCTCTGTGTGCTCACAGGCACTCAAACACGTCCATCCATGCGTTTCTTACTCTTGCTCAAGACGTCAATATTTACCATCATTAAATCCAAGTGGAATTGACATATTCCAAAGAGAGGACAGTAGGTTAGGCACCTGTTGCTTTTCACACTGGCTAACAGCCCCATGGAAACACTGTTTAGTGAAAGTCTCCTTGTTTATTTTTCAGTCAGCTCTACCATCCAATCTCTGGAATTTCAAGGTCAGAGAATGGCAGGATCGTTTCTTACAAAGTTAGCACACACTTGAAGAGAATTTGTTCAAATTCTTTAACAATATTTGACATTGGCTTGAAGGAGCAATTCCAAAACAAGAGGCTGTTATACTTTGCATGACAACATCTTCATCTGTACTGACTACTTTCTCTGCTGTCTTGCTTTGATTCATTTGTAATTACCAGATAAGCACTGATAGAGGCAATAAGAAATTTCAGTTATCATTTGAGCTAGCATTGAGGAGCAGAAGTGATACTGGATGAAATACTGACATTAGAGCAGACAGCTGAAGATTGGGTTAACATCAAGAGTAGGACTCAGGGCCTTACATTTAGTCACAATGTGAAGCACAACCAGATAGTTTATGTCTATTATTTGTTAGGACTGAAAAGTGATGAAAAAGATTTTCCACTGTGACTGGGTGTGGAAGCACTGAAATCTCTTGAGAAAGTATCTTCTGCCCAAACATAAAGAGCCCCCAGAGACTTGCCTTGCTGAACTTGCCTACAGCATTATAAATAATGATTATGTGTCCAAGAGATCATGTCGAATTTTGAGGTTTGCTGCAAGTCATTCATCTATACCTCATTAAAAAGTTATAGAAGCGAACAAACCTGCCTAGGGTTCACCACTGTCCCTCTATCAAAAGTTGTGTTCACGTATTGTACTCGAACTTTTTAGTGCCATTGCATACAATGAATCTCTTATGTAGTTGCTGTTCTGGGGGAACAAAAGTGTCTTTGCTTATTGTAGTGAATAGACAAAGGAAAGGAGCAGTAAGAGCAAGAAGTAGGCAGCGAAAGCAAAATCTGGTTTGTGTGTTGGATTCATCCTATAACTTGAATTTGTCCTTTACATGACTACAGGAAGATCTCACCTCGTCAGCTCACCATGCTCCTTTCTCTCTAGAATAGAGACATCTATTCACACATTCCTTGATTCTCTTTCTTTGGTGCTTTCCCAGGCTTCCCATGCATTGTAGACTAACTAGTGGGACACCTGCCAAGTCCTCTGGGGCCTATGGCTTACACTTTTCTGCATCGTCTTGTAACTGCCTTTCCACCTTCACATCCAGAGTGCTATAAGAAATGGATTTGAGTGGAAAGGAATTCTAGGACAAATAGCAAAGTACAGTGGGGAAAAAAATGGACAGTCAGGTGTCTTTGATCTCTGTATACTTCTGAAATTAGAGCTGTCTTCTACTATACAAACAATTCCTGGAAGTCTCTCGAGAAAAAAAGGCAAGGTTTCCAAATCATCAGTTTGCCAAACACAGTGCTTTCTGTTGTCTTCTATAACAGATAAAATGGTTTTCTGGTTCTCCCAATCAAGAGGAAAAAGGAATTTAAAAATGCCCACAGTTGGAAAGGGAATGCTGTCATGTGTGCTAGACCACCTCAACGCAGGTATCAGGCTATTCACAATGATTTTGTCCATGCCTTGTGCTGCTGCTGAGTCAGCTTAGATTTGAGAATCACAGAAATATAGACAAGATCTACATGTGATGCCTGAACTGGGACAGCCATCTTGATATTTGCACACCATCATATAGTTGCTTATAGAGTGGCAGGCATGCCTTATGAGGAGAGGCTGAGGGACCTGGGACTTTTTAGTCTGGAGAAGAGAAGAATGAGAGGGGATTTAATAAAGGTTTATAAACATCTGGGGACTGGTCAGGAGAAGGGAGACAGCCTCTGCTCACTTGCTCACTGTGATAAGACAAGGAGCAATGGGTAAAAGTTGCAGCAAAAGAGGTTCCACCTCAACACAAGGGGGAACTTCTTTACTGTAAGGGTCACAAAGCACTGGAACAGGCTCCCCAGAGAGGTTGTGGAGTCTCCTTCTCTTGAGATTTTCAAGGCCTGTCTCGATGTGCTCCTCTGTGATCTGTGCTAGATTGTGTAATCCTGCTCTAGCAGGGGGGTTGGCCTCGGTAATCTCCTTGGGTCCCTTCCAACCCTTAACATCCTGTGATTCTGTGATAATGATGGTACTAGCCACAGTGTGGCAGGAGCCACTGTCTTCCAGAGAGACAGGATTCAGCTGAGGAATCAGTGAAGTTTTTGCAGACCATGCATCCACTTTGCTATAGACAACTGGTTTTCCAGAATGAACTGTTGGACATGTCAAAAACTGCAGTCAGTGTCTACTAGTATGTTACAAAATTAATGCACAATATTAGTTATTAATATTAATGTTGTGTACAAATAGAAAATATTATTAATTAATATTAAAAAAAATGGGGAAATCCTGTAATATTAGTTTGGGTTTTTAGTCAACAGTAAGTAGTTGCACACAGGCTATTTATAAACACAGAATGAAGCAGTTTAAACAATCAGAACTTGGAAAATAGGAATGTGAGAACAGGAAAAAAATCTACGTACGCTTATGGAGCCTTATAGCATTAATCCTATCACCTGTACTCATGACATATTGACCCCTGAGTGAGTTTCCTATACAAAGATGCTTCCAAAAACTGTGATTATGATCCCAAGGGTAAAAATACAAAATATATTCCAT
>WAAF01010662.1:88081-100302 GCA_013400475.1 Tricholaema leucomelas
TGCTAGGTTGGACTGGCTGATCTTGGAGGTCTCTTCCAACCTGGTTGATTCTATGATTCTATGATTCTAACAGTGAGTTGCTGCAAGCTCATGGCCACTGTGAACAATGCTTTCTGCAGGCAGGGACCCAATTAACCAATCTGCTAATGGGGCTCAGCATGGCTGGAGAGACGCAGTGGCAAAGGCATATTTTCAAATCGTTCCCCTATTAAATACACCTTTTGCAAATCAAACTGGCAAATAGACACATGCGGCACTTGCTTTGGCCAATGAATGCAAAGCTTCATGTGACTACATCGGCACATGGAGAGGCTGCACAAGACACCTGATCCGTGGTGCTGGCTGCTTGCCCTCGGGGTGTCTTCGCTGAAGCTAATCCCCACTGTTCAGTCTGCTCATTCAAACTCAACCCCTGGACCCTGACACTGGAGGAGAAGAGCAGTGGCCAAAACCAGTCTGGCAGGATTTCTGCCCTGCCAGGACATAGTAATAGCAGAAGGTTGGAACAGACTTATACTTTTTTGTCTGTATTGTACTAAAATACTGAAAAATAGTTTTAAAACAAAAGTATATCTGTGGTAGTTTTTGAGTTAACACTCTAGCTTAATTTGAAATGATGAATAAAGAATTGTATTGGATACAGAAGAACAGCAATAAAATAGGTCTGTATCATTCCATTCACTTGCTGTTTAGGATAAAAGTCTGCTGTATAAATTATTTACTCTGTTCTCGCTCCTCTGCCCTGACTGACTTCTGCTGGTTGCATGGCTACGCTATCCTTGGTTGAGTAGAAAACAGTGGACCTTAATTCTCTCTGAGAGAGTTATGCCTTTGTTCCCCTGTCCAGAGTGTGTGTGGGGGACTATTTGAGAGGTTTTCTGGTGTTGTTTCTAAATTGTAAATAATTGTACATGTATTTTGCACATATGCATTGCATTATATGCTTTTAGATTTTAGCTTGCTGTAAATATATAGCTTCATTTGCTCCCAAATATTCTGAGCTGGTCTGGTGATTTTATTTTGAGGAGGGAGAATTTTAACCCCAGCACAATATTCTGTTAGCATTATGAACAACATGAAATCTGCTTGCTGTCTCAAAAATGAGGGTCATATATTTAATTGGTGTTTGCCTAGCACCTATCACCATACAGTCCTGATCCATGCCTCACAAAATGCCAGTAACAAGCAGAAATTTCCTCCTGCACTTCCTGCATGCATTCTCTTATTGCACTATGAGCATTCTGAGAGGAGTAAGATTTATTCAACAATTAGTAATAAGGAAGCATTTGAGCAAGTGTAATAGGCACAAGATTTCAGCACCTTATGAATTCTTCTGCTGTTTAACACTTTACTGAATATATCCCTCAGTTCAGCTGAGTCATTTCCATCAGCTCAGCTGTAAGTTTACTCAGGGCCATTAGAGAAAGCTACTGATTTATTAAGAGATGTACACAAGCATTAAGCATGAAAAGAGGAAGTATTTCAGCTTTTGCTAGTGTTACACATGTTTTATAAATCTGAAACTCACTAAAGTGGCTACTGCTCTGGAAAAATAGAACAGGATGATGATAATTATTAAAAACTCTCATTACAGTAATCAAGAGAGGTAGAGGTCATGCAGATTAACACTGGTCAGAGAACAGGATATGAGACACCTGACTTCTCTGGATGGAGAACAGGGAAAGAGACGGCAGCAAATGTGTAAAGGAGTGTAAAGGAAGGAAATGTGAGATGGAGTGAAAAGAAGGCAAGTCCATATCATTTACATCAAAACTGCCTTAAATAAGAGCAGCCAGGAAGATACTTCAGGCTTTTTTCCACTTCAGTGGCACTGAAATAATTTATGTATGACATTTATAAAGAATCTTACTATCATTTGGTTTTAGATTAAACCACAGATGTTTGAGACCAAACACACAGGACTTTATCATGAACAAGATGACAGAATGAGAAACTGATGGGAGCAAAAACTAGATGAACAGATCTGATTTTGTCACTGTGGATCCCTCTGAGTGGATGTACACACTTTATCTCTCATTCCTTCCAAGGATTTTACATCAGTAGGTCTATAAATGAATGTACTCAGTAGTTAGAGGAGTCTTCCAACAAAACCTTACTCAGTCCTTCCCCTAGTCTCAAAGGGAATCCCTTTCTAAGTTCTCTCAAACAGGCCTGCAGGTTTCCTTTCTCCTGAGGCTTCTCACAGTTTCTGATCAGCAGAGCACAGCAGAAGGTCAGTGCAGCACTGAGCCCAATGTACTGAGGTTCTCCTCAACTCATCTGCTACTGCATCTTTCTGGAAGGTTCCAAAGAGGCTGAGGGACCCCTCTGCCTAGAAACAGGAGCGGATATGTATTTTGATACACCCTGAAAACAATATTCTCTACATTCACAACTAGCAATGATTTGCTGCTTGCCTATGGGTTACAGAAATTTCCTTGAAGTTTTCTTCATGGAATTCTGTTTCCTTCCCTGAGCTGCAAGAGCGAAATCAGAGGAGTGTGGGCAATGTCATGATTTAACAATTAGTTTCTCAAGCATCAATTTTCTATTTCATTTTTTTCAATTCAGTTCAGTTTTGGGAAAATAAGAAACTAGAGGGGTTTCTTTAAAGATAGATTTTTGTTTCAGTTATACAGTTAGATTTTTGTTAAAAGGCATCTCTTCAGTAAATAACATTAACAAAAAAGTTATTTGCTTTAATGTCACTCTATGACGATTTGATTGATCCAGCCTTCCTTTTAGTTAAGTGACAAGTGAAGGCTCCTTTATAAAGTGCCAAAGGCTGTCACAATAACCACAATTTTGCTAGATGTAAACTAAAGCCACTAAAATTATGTGCAGGCTTAGACAAAGACTGTGTGTAGGAGTTATGATGTCCTAACAACCCCACAGTATAGGGCTTATCTTGGAGAACTACTGGCTCTCATATAGAGAATATGAATGCATAGAGAATATTCTTGCTGTTACAAACTGGAACATAGAATGTTTCACCTCAACATGAGGAGAAACTTCTTTACAGTGCGGGTGACAGAGCACTGGAACAGGCTGCCCAGAGAAGTTGTGGAGTCTCCTTCTTTAGAGACTTTCAAAACCTGCCTGGATGCATTCCTGTGCAAACTACCCTAAGGGATCCTGCTTTGGCAGGGGAGTTGGACTTGATGATCTCTGGAAGTCCCTTCTAAACTCTAATGTTCTGTGATTCGATGGGAGCACCAAGATCTCAGAGAGAAGTAAGTTTCTATTGGTTTTCTTGTGGTAATGGCAATTCCTTTTATCTGCCAGAGCAGGACCACATACTCTAGCTCAGGTCATGCAGGAATGCATCCAGACAGGTCTTGAAAGTCTCCTCTGGAGGCTCCACAAACTCTCTGGGCAGCCTGTTCCAGTGCTCTGTGACCCTTACAGTCTTCCTCATGTTGAGGTGGAACTTCCTGTGCTGTAGTTTATACCCATTACCCCTTGTCCTATCACAGGGCGCAACCAAGAAGAGTTTGTCCCCTCCCTCTTGACACCCAGCCCTTGGATATTTGTAAACCTTGATTAAATGTTGATAAAACATCTACAGAAATTCATGTTCCAGTGCTCTGCTTCAATAGGTTATTGAAGATACACTATTCCCCTTAAGACACTAAGTGATTTCTTAGTATTTCTTTTCCACAACAGGAAGCATCTGCTTCACTGTAATTAGGCAAGGCAGCAAGACAGCAAGACATGCCACCGCTTAGCAAGGCGAGCAGTGGTTGACTTTCGTGCTAATTTGTCAATCTTCAGACACGAATAGGGAGCCAATGTCATTTCTTTTGATGTAATCACTGTACAATAAATAGGGCACTTGTGCAAATTTGATGGGCTTCGTTGAAGCTTGTGGGGTAACAGAAAAGGAAAGGATTGCAACAGGCTGGAGTGTAGGCTTGGAACATCGTATTCTGTGATAGTAGAGAGTTGCCAGGGGAAACTGCAAGATGCAGATTCCAAACATGCATTGTATGGGAAGAAACACAGTGAAATGATGTCCTTTCTCTCTCTCTTTTCAGTCTATTACTGCAGTATGGTCAGAGACCTTACATCAAGTGCTCATATTATGACTTCTGTACTGCTATGTGTTGAAAGACAGCTCAGTTTTAAATCAAGTGTTGTATGAATGCTTAGAAGTTTGTTCGAACCAAGTTAGTGCATCCTTTGTCTGACAGCAGCTTCATTTTCAGATGCAAGGCACTCAACCTCAGGGGTGCCATGACTCAGACTTGGCAGCCTCTAGAGAGAGCAAGAAGAGGATGAGAGTCAACCAAGCTTCCTTCCTGTTGGTTTTGGGTTGTTTGGTTTTTTAAACACTGTCTGATTAAATCAAGCTGGTTTTCCCCAAGAAATGCAATCCAATTTCTGAAATGGACTCGCTAATTCATATACACAGGATCACAGGATCACCTTAAGCTCCTCTTTCTTATATGTACTGCACCAAAGGTAGGATTTTCAAACTAAGTACAAACAGATTGATTTTCATTGTGCATTGTACCTGAATCAGTTTCTTAACAAAAGTACGTATCACATGCCAGGGAGACAACTGAAAGTTTTAAGTACATCAGTAAAATTTGGATAATGACCACAGCTTTTGTTTCTGTCCCTTACATATGACATGTCTGACTAGAACTGGTGATTGCACAAGTGCAAAACAAATTCCTGCCTTCCACAGATGACCAAACCAGAGATCATGGAGCTGTCTTACCATATCCCTCATAAAACCCATAACTGGGTCAGCCATCATGTCAGTTAGTGAAGTTTGAGCACGAAACCTACTTTCTGTGAACAGCCCGTGAGTCATTTGCAACAAAGCAGCAGCGAAGCAAGACTGCTGAAGCCGAGAATTTAAATCATGGCTGTCTTGGTTTGGTTTTTGGCTTTTGTTTTGTTCAAGTGAAGCAGCAGAAAGCTTACTGCCTTTGCATACAACACTGAATGTAATACCATACAAAACATGCACTGAGCAGGGCAGACTGGCATTGCCTAAGTGCTAGCCAATAGTTAATATACATAACTAAGCCAAACACTCAGTAAAAACTCTAAGAAAAAAAATAATCCCATCCACTCCCCACAAGGCAAAGTGAATAAACCCTTTCATTGCTCTCTATTGCCCTTGCTGCCCCAACATACAGCACTCACCTCTGCATCACCAAACCCAAGTGGTTTTCATTTAGAGCTGCATTTGTGAATATCCCCACAGTACCAGAGCAATACTTCCTTGTAATTAGTAACTCTGAACATAGCTTATAGAACTCAGCTGCAAACCTTGTGATTTTATTCCATTTCAGAGGAAAACCATGAATGAAATGTTCCTTTCTTTACCTTACACCTAAATCCATCTTGTCCTGTGATTCACCAGGTTGAGGCTCCTGAAGATGAGACATGCTCTCATGTAGAAATTAAATTTAGCAGATGCTAAACTGAGCTGATCTTTACAATTACAAACAGTTAATTGGTTTTCATTAAACCAACAAACCTCCTAGGGAAAACAAAACTCTAGCATATTAGAGAGACAACTACAAAAAGAATAGATTCTCAGTGCCAAAAGTGCTAGTTACAAATCTGTTACAGAAAGAAAGTCAGTTCAACAAGGAATGTTCATAGATCATCTCTAAATTTGAGATGACCTATGGTACTTTGACTGCTGTGGTCCTTTTCCAAAGCCCTCTTTTAAAATCTGTTTATGCTTGTTTCCACGTTACCTATCTTACCTAGCTTTTAAATACTGCTTTTATTCCAAGCTATTCAGAGAGGCTTGTATCTAAACGCTATTTTCCTTACTGTCTTTGTCTTCTATGAATTGGGAAAGAGGCACAGTGCTACACTGATATGTCCCAAACTTTGAACAAACCGGGGCGTACAGATGACTGTTCTGTCCATGAAATGATGTTGCTTGCAACAGACAGTCACAAAGTGATTTATTTCACAAACACAGAAATGCTGAAATCAGAAAACAATCTACAAAACATTGCTACAAAGCCAAAATGCCTCTGTGAAAAGCCACAGGCCTCAGGCTGCGCAGGGGGAAGTTTAGGCTTGAGGTGAGGAGAAAGTTCTTCACTGAGAGAGTCATTGGACACTGGAATGGGCTGCCCAGGGAGGTGGTGGAGTCGCTGTCCCTGGGGCTGTTCAAGGCAAGGTTGGACGTGGCACTTGGTGCCATGGTCTAGCCTTGAGCTCTGTGGTAACGGCTTGGACTTGATGATCTGTGAGGTCTCTTCCAACCTTGGTGATACTGTGAGACTGTGATACTGTGATCAACAAAGTGGAAACTAAGTTTGTTTAGCCTGGAGAAGAGGAGGCTCAGAGGAGGCCTTATTGCTCTCTACAGCTACCTGAAGGGAGGTTGTAGCCAAGTAGGGGTTGGTCTCTTCTCCCAGGCAACCAGTGACAGAATGAGAGGACACAGTCTCAAGCTGCACCAGAGCAGGTTTACGCTAGACATTAGAATCATAGAATGACAGGGCTGGAAGAGACCTCAAAAGATCATCTGGTCCAGCCCCCCTGCCAGAGCAGGATCACCAAGAGCAGATTACACTGGAACACAACCAGATGGTTCTTGAGTATCTCCAGAGAGGAAGACTCCACAGCCTGCCTGGGCAGCCTGTTCCAGTGCTCTGTCACTCTTACAGTGAAAATATTCCTCCTCAGGTTCACATGGAACATCCTATTCCTCATCTTCCACCCACTGCACCTTGTCCTTTTTCCCCCTCCATCCCTGAGGGGCAGAACTGAAGCGAGACCTGCCCTGGAGCAGCTAATGCACCTCACAGGACCTGAATGCAGCTCTGCAGACCCAGGACAGAGGTAAAACCTCTCTCTGCCCTACACTGCACGCTCCCCAGCCCATGGGACAAGCATCCACCACCCTGAACCCATGAAAGAGGCAGCTGCATCTCCTTCACATTAGGAAGAAGTTCTTCACAGAAAGAGTGATGGGCCATTGGAATGGGCTGCCCGGAGAGGTGGTGGAGTCACCATCCCTGGAGGTGTTTATAAGGAGACTGGATGAGGCACTTAGTGCCATGGTTTAGTTGATGATAAGGTGTTAGGTTGGACTCGATGATCTCAGGGGTCTTTTCCAACCTGACTAATTCTGTGTTTCTGTAAAAAGAAATTTGTCAACTTCTAGCCATTTCACCTATAGCACTAACAGATTAATAGACACACAATTAATTTTTTGGAAGTGATTGAATTAGCATATATTGTTCAAACCACACTGATTTACACAAATCTTCTGAGGGGGCATCAAAGCTCTCAGATTGTCTTGTTACTGTGTGTTATGAAATGGCTTTGTCTTTGTTTAAAGGGGCAGTGGGGGGAGACAGAGCTCTAAAATTACCTTCAAAGTAATTAAAGAACACCACTCCCACACACACCTCCTGGATTGGATAGAAATACAGAATATATTCAAAGATTAAACAGAAGGTGCTACTTATGACTACACACTACAAAGCAAAGCAGTGCAGAGGCATATACACATGGAAACCCATCAAACCCAAATATTCTCCAAACAGACCAAAACCCCAGAACCCCTTTTCTTCACCCACCTGCCCCAATGCTCTTTCTTTTCCCCCAGTTGCTAGGCTAGAATTGCCTTCTCCTTTAGTCAGGCCAACCAAGCTTGTGATACTCCCCCATTGTTACCCGATAGAAGAGCAAATCTCCCCAGAAGGAAAGGGAAGGAAGAGAGATAACTGGCTTTGCTGTCAACCTAAATAAAGTAAGACAAAAGAATTATGGGAGCAAACTACCTCAAGATTTACAATTCCCTGTCTACTCCTGGCCAATCTGGACCTCTTGGAGGTCTATACTCCATAGTCCTTTAAAGACATAAGGCTCAACCTGGGACAGGCTTTCAGCCTTTAACAGAGATAAAAGGCTCACAGATTGAAAAGAATTCAAAATAGTTCTAAAAATACTATTTTGCATCTGGGAGACAGGGCTCGAAAAGTCCACTGTTCCCTATATGAACTCACTGGGTTAAAATGCAGCTTGTTCTTGATTTTTAAGTAACATCACAGGGGAAACATTTCTGAAAGTAAGTGACCAAATGGCTACAGAGAAAAATTACATTTAGCAGTTATCTGGATTCAGTTTCCAATCTAGGTGTGGAATAGGTAGTTAGCTAGGTAGATGTAAGCTTCTCTATCATCTGGAGCCTTCAAATAACTATTAGGTTTTCTTGAATACTCAGAAACAAATGATGAGTACAACTTCTGCTGTCCTGTTGTGTAGCAGTTCTTAGTAGGTCATGAGCACGGTGCTAAAAAGCAACTCTACACATACTTTTTTGAGACTAAGGTCCCCAGGCTAATTACTACACTCACAATTGAAGCAAAGCAAGCAGTTTTCATTCCCTGACACAGGCAGCCATCACAGCATCTGTTCATAGCAGCACTCTTCCCCGTTCTTTGCCCTATTAAATATCAGAATGTGATGATAGTACACTTGCCTCATGGAAGTCACCTTAACTGTGTCTGTGAGTTGTCAGTGAGAGAGCAGTAGCTTTCATTACTCAAATCATGCTGGGGAGTATGTGCTCAGCTAAATAGTACAGATATTCTTGGGCTTGAGTCCTGCTCCTGTTCAAGTTCTTAAGAACAGCTGTAGCTCTGTAATCTATAGCAATTCAAGTGAAAAATTATATTGGGTTTGGCTGAGTTGGAGTTAATTCTCAGAGCATCTTTCTAGTGCTGTGTTTCACAACGCTGTAGCTGGGTGTTGATAACACAGCAGTGTTTTGGTTACTGCTGAGGGAGCACTCAGGCTGTGCTTTTCCAATGTTCTCCCACCCCAAGAGTACGTCTGAGGTGTAGGAGGGGATACAACTGGGTCAGCCGATGCAAACTGGCCAAAGGGAGACTCTGTATAGGTTGGACTGGATGATCTTGGAGGTCTCTTCCAACCTGGTTGATTCTATTCTATTATATTCTATGCCTTAGGATATCAGCTCATACATACATATATACACACTAAATGAAAGAAGGAAGTGTGTGGATATTTGTCCATGGCATCTGTCCTTCAGGGAAACTGCTACATATGGTAGAGCCCTGCTTTCTGGGAGTTACCAAAGACAATCTGATGATGGGAAGTAGAGAATAACATCTCTCTTTATTTCTACTTTCACTCATGGTCTTTACATGTGCTTAGCATTATTAAATTACTTCTACCTTATTACTGGCCTTTTGTTTTATTTTCCCTTCTCTCCTGTGCATCTAGGAAGGGGATTGATAGAAAGGTTTAGGTGGGCATTTGGCCCCCAGCCAAGGCCCAAACATCACAAAAATATTTTAACATGAAAATTTCTCTTGTGGCTGTAGGATTAAGACACGATAATGTTAAGGTTAGTGTAATATCAACAATTAGAATAGTCTCTTCCATGCTGTGTATCATGCTCCTTTTGAGAGTTTTTCCCTCTAACTATTTCAGTTGAGAAGACCTTTTAACTACAAATGTGATGATTAATCATGTAATCACAGAATCACAGAACATCAGAGGTTGGAAGGCACCTCCAGAGATCAAGTCCTACCTCTCTGCCAAAGCAGGATCCCTTAGGGTAGTTCACACAGGAATGCATGCAGACAGGTTTTGAAAGTCTCTAGAGAAGGAGACTCCACAACCTCTCTGGGAGCCTGTTCCAGTGCTCTGTCACCCTCGCTGCAACGGCCATTCTAGGACACAGTGGCAACGCCAAACCATAATCTCAGGAAGAAAATATTTGTTTCTGTCTTTAGAGTTAAAAATCTAACACGTCTCCAGTGACATCTTCTTCTGGAGGCTTGGAATAGATCTCTGAGCAAAACCAATAAGTGAGGAACAAGGTTTGTGCCTATTTTGAAGCAAGTGTAGGACTGTCCTTTACTTCTTACTACATCTTATTCTTTAGAAGATACCTTACAGGCTGGGGTCAGAGTGGCTGGAGTGCAGCCAGACAGAAAGGGATCTGGGGGTGCTGATTGATACCCGCCTGAACATGAGCCAGCAGTGTGCCCAGGTGGCCAAGAGAGCCAATGGCATCCTGGCCTGCATCAGGAATGGTGTGGTCAGCAGGAGCAGGGAGGTCATTCTGCCCCTGTACTCTGCACTGGTTAGACCACACCTTGAGTACTGTGTTCAGTTCTGGGCCCCCCAGTTTAGAAGGGACATTGAGATGCTTGAGCGTGTCCAGAGAAGGGCGACGAGGCTGGTGAGAGGCCTCGAGCACAGCCCTACGAGGAGAGGCTGAGGGAGCTGGGATTGTTTAGCCTGGAGAAGAGGAGGCTCAGGGGTGACCTTATTGCTGTCTACAACTACCTGAGGGGTGGTTGTAGCCAGGAGGAGGTTGCTCTCTTCTCTCAGGTGGCCAGCGCCAGAACGAGAGGGCACAGCCTCAGGCTGCGCCGGGGGAAGTTTAGGCTCGAGGTGAGGAGAAAGTTCTTCACTGAGAGAGTCATTGGACACTGGAATGGGCTGCCCAGGGAGGTGGTGGAGTCGCCGTCCCTGGGGCTGTTCAAGGCAAGGTTGGACGTGGCACTTGGTGCCATGGTCTAGCCTTGAGCTCTGTGGTAAAGGGTTGGACTTGATGATCTGTGAGGTCTCTTCCAACCTTGGTGATACTGTGAGACTGTGATACTGTGATTATGCTTTCTAGAGGAGCATGAGCAATACTATTCCTCCTGACCTTCCAGCTCTCTCAAATTCTTACAGATACATCGGCTCACTGTCTGGATGTGTTTTGAGATACTCATGCTTTCTGTACCCCAGAGGACTAGAATTTTAGGAAGAGAGAAAACACAATGTTTTTCTTACACACAGAAATGATTTAAGTGGAGCTTGCTGGGCAATGCTGCTGACCATAAATGGGGATGTCCCACCCTTATTCATCAGAAAAGCCAACAGTGGAGAAGTTCTAGGGAAGAGGAACTAGCTAGGACTTTTTATTTTAAACTAGTGTGTCACACACACACACACACCAACTCCCCCTAAAAAAAAACCCAAACCCCAACAAAACAACAAAAAAAAACCAACAGAAATCTAAGGCACAAAATGAAGCAAAAGCAAAGGAAAGAAGAAAGCCATTTTTGTTGGCTTTTTAGGTTGAGGCTTATTGGTGGCCCAGTACTGGCCCCCAGCCATGATGTGACATGAGGTTAGGTAAGGTGCATCCTGGCTGATCGCCGATTCCTAGGAGTTTAGCCTGAATAATATTCAGTCTGCACTCACACACACAAATAACCATGGGCAGTCAAAAAAATCCGTCAATATTGCAGCGCTTTAGCTTGTAAGTTAGCCTTGTTTTCAGCCAGGTATCATTCACTGAAGAGACTGAAACACCAAGAGCTATGATTGCTGTACTCTGTACCATCAGAATTCAGTTTTCAGTTTTCTCCAATGTTTGATAAATGGCCATTTGCCCTGAAAAAAAATCCTCTTGCTGATTGCACATGAAGCCCTAAGACATATTGATGTATGGCAGTAAAACAACAGTCTTAAAAACATCCAAATAACTTTTGATAAACATGTATTTTTTTGTTGAAGAACCCACATTTGTGGGAGTGACTACATCATATTTAGCTGTAGGAGCATCTCTCCTATGGAGTGAGACTGAGAGACCTGGGGCTGTTTAGTCTGGAGAAGAGAAGACTGAGAGGAGATCTGATCAATGTCTATAAATATCTTAGGGGTGTGTGTCAAGTGGATGGGCCCAATCTCTTTTTCTTGGTCCACAGCAATAAACAAAGAGCAATGGATACAAACTGGACCATAGAAGGTTTCACCTCAACATGAAGAGCAATTTCTTTACAGTGAGGGTGACAGAGCACTGGAACAGGTTGCCCAGAGAGGTTGTGGAGTCTCCTTCTCTGAAGACTATCAAAACCTGCCTGGATGCATTCATGTGTGGACTACCCTAGGGGATCCTGCTCTGACAGGGGAGTTGGACGTGATGATCTCTGGAGGTCCCTTCCAACCCCTTATATTTTGTGATTCTGTGAAGATGATTGAGACAAAAAGGCAGTTTAAAAAGCAGTTTGCAAAAGACATCCAGTTCATAAAAATTACATTCTGTAAAGCTTCCTAAAATGCTCACAGAAAAAGAAGCCACAGGGAAAAAAAAAAAAAAAAAAGAAAAGAAAAAGCTAAAGTGATTTTTTGCTTTTGAGTTCAAATACAGGTGTGCTAGTTTGAACTTAGCTGGGATATTTTGGTGAGAAGAATTA
>WAAF01010664.1:0-19307 GCA_013400475.1 Tricholaema leucomelas
TGATTCTACGACCTAAATAAATCTGAGTTTTAGTGATAGACTGAGATTATTTCACTGGATGATAAAATCCTCCTGATGTGAGGCAAGCTTCAATGTGGCAAACCACACATTTTCACTAAACTGAGGTAAGCATCTGACATGGTTTTGCTTTTCTTTTTCCCATAAACCTAGAGAGAGAATGCAAAAGTTAATTACTGCAAACAAAAATTCTTGAGGTAAAGAATACTTACAGGGCAAAATACTGAACATGCAGCTCCTGACATTGGAGTTGGAAGGTTTTGAAAGTTGTTGCTCTACATATGTCCTTCTAGTTAAAGAATACTAGTACAGCATTTAACAGTGCTAGAGGCAATTGCCTATAAGTTTAGTCAAGTATGGAGTGCTGGAGTACCAGAGCAGTCTCAGTATCCATTCTTGAACTTACTTTACTTTCTATTAATTATCTGTTTGGGACACCAGAGAGAGTACAATTTTTGTTTAGTAAGTCTACCTATGTTCAACGTTTTAGACTTCTTTACTACAAAGAAATGAAATTATTTTCTTTCCAACCTGATAGATGCCCTAGCTGTGTTCTTATTTTTCATTATCTATATTTTCCATTATCTATATTCTTCCTAATACCCAATCTAAACTTTCTTTGGCACAGCTTGAGACAACTTTCTCTTGTCCTAACACTTGTTTCTTGGTTGAGTAGACATACCCCCACCTCACTATACCCTCCTTTCAGGTAGTTGTAGAGACTGACATGATCTCCCCTCAGCCTCCATTTCTCTCTGCTTAACAACCCCTGTTCTCTCAGCTGCTCCTCACAAGATGTGTTCTAAGTCCTTCACTAGCTTTGTTGCTCTTTTTTGGACATGTTCTAGTACCTCAATGTCTTTCTTGTATTGAGACTCTGAAACTGAACCCAGTACTCAAAACGTGGCCTCATCAGCATCAAATACAGAGTTAAAATCACTTCCCTGGTCCTACTGGCCACATTATTCCTGGTACAAGGCAGGATACCATGTGTCTTCTTGGACATCTGAACACACTGCTGGCTCACGTTCAGCCAGCTGTCCACCATCACTTCCAGGTCCCTCTCTATTAAGCAGCTTTCCAGCCACTGCTCCCCAAGCCTGTAGCTACACTGGAAGGGAAATGCTGAGGGAAACACTTGCCCAGACTCAGAGTCTTCTACCCTTTCATTGGTCTAACTTGGAGCTTGCCACACATGCATCCCATAGTTTGGAAAATATACAAGCAGCCATCCTCCCCAAACAGCCGGAATGTGAGCATGCAAGGTCAGTAACCTACCACGGCAATACAGCCACTGGCTTTGAATCACATGTAAATAAATCCTTTTATATCCCTTCCTGTCCTCCACTATTTTTTTTACTCATTGATTCCTGTCCCCAAAAAATGATTCAATAAATTTTGCATAGTTCCAAAGGTCACCTTCAAATGTGCCATATTTTCATGGTTCTCATATTGCCTCCTTCTATTCACTTAGAAATTCCATGTTGCCTGTTCATAGCTGTGCCTGAATTTCTTCATAGCCCTTCAATTAGTATCTCAAGACTTTTATTTTTTGTCTTTGTCTCCCTAGTGTACCAAGTTTATGTCTTTCTGGTTTTGCTTTCCCCTTCATTTATCATCCCCTTTTACATTGAAAAGGCCCTCAATCAGATTATCTTAATGAAACTTCATTCTCTTTACTGTTAGAACAGAGGTATGGAATGTAAAATAACTTAAACTAGAGTAAATAGACATTTTATCATTCTCCTTTCAATTTATTAAGCAAGTAAATTCACAGGGATAAAGATGTATAATTGGAAAATTAAGGTGCTACTTTGTCAAAATTAAAAACAAAGCAAAACAAAGCCCACTTATCTTTTGGGATTATAAGGCTACAGATTAGACATGATCGTACATTTAACAATCTTAATAAATAAGGTTGATAGGATATCAGGGAATGAATCAGCCCTTTCAGAATATTACACAGTATTACAAAGAAGGGGAAGCAATCATCTTTGCACACATTTGAACTGCAGCAAGAACTGCTCTCTTATTTGCTGTCACAGCAATATTTATCAGACATTTGCTGATAATGGTAATTTACCGACTAACAGGTAGCATAATTATGGTCAAATAAAGCTCATGTGTGTCCTATCAAATACAATTTTGTCTTGACATAGATAAAGAAGGCAGATAAAAAGGGAAGATACTGAGATTTTTTTTCCAAATATTTACATATATCCAAGACAATATAATATTAAATTCATCAAATATTTTTGGATCAGGGATAGAAACCTTTGTTCTTCCTTCAAAATTGCACGCCATGACTTCAAAATAACTCTTACAGTTAAGAATTGTCCTTTAAAATACGAGATTTAGACTAAGATCCAGTATAGCAAAATCAAGTGAGATGTACAAAATCTGACTTAGTAAAACTGTGTGATGTGAGCATGTATAGGATCAAAAATAAAATAAACAGTCCTTTGAAGGCTTTTAGAAGGAGAATCTGCCAGCTTATATTTAACTAAAGGGCAGAAAATTACCATCTGGATACCTTATTTCACTCCTGCATTGCAGGGTAGTGATTTAACTCTGACTCTAACTTTTTTTAAAAGCAGTTTATGGGTAAAATTATTAATACTGTTACATTTTGCAGATAACTTAATCTACATGTAATGTATTTTTCTTAAAGCAGGTACTAGATGTAAAGTGCAAACTGGATAAACTATGTCCATCTTACAGACACAGGACACATTTCAAGCAGCAACAATGAAATGTCAGGATGTAGGCATTCACAGAAGTGGAAAACTGTATGTAGCAGCATATTTTTAATTAAAAAACAAACTCATGGTTTGGGTGTTCCCTGCCCCCCCCCACATTTAAGAAAATGACCCAGACTAGACTCAGCCGAGCTGGAAATTAAGGAATGAAGCTTTATATTTACAGCTTAGCACAATGTACAAGCAGATATTTACAATCTATACAGCTATAGACAGAAACAGACAAGTTAAAATGTAATACAGAAACACAACAGCCCTCCCAGAAACCAGAATCCCCAGGAGGGGCTCCCAACCACCCTTCCACCTCCTTTCCACCCCTCTATCTTATCTCAGACTTTGCCTTATGTTCTAGGTGATTTTGGAGAATCAGCCGGAGGGGGTTAGATAGCAGAGAGATTAGTTACATAGACAGCAGGTTAGAGAGAGAAGTGCAAGCAGCCAAAGCCAGAGAGCAACTGTTATCTATGTTTATGTTTTTGTTTTTATCTCAGCAAGCCTATGAGTGAAGTAGACATTACCATTGTTTCCTTTTCCAGCCTATCATCTAATTCCTCTCATTAAAATATCCTAGCTAGGCTCAAACTAGCACAAACAGAAGTGTGTGTCTGGACCATTTGGATTCTATATAATTAGACAAACAAGCACCTATTTTGGAATCTAAAGTCTAGATTTTAGACTTCTAAATCTCACCTGAAATTTCTCACAAGGTTCATAAATACTATTATTAATTCAGTCACATTATCTATCCTAAACCCATGAAACAAAGGTGAAAGTGAAAAAACAATTTAAACCATGCAAACCAGGCAATTTCTGCAAGGGTAGATATGAAGTTCAGAATTTTCAGATCATTTCCTAGATCTCAATTTTATATTTGTCTGGTTATTCTTCCATCTGAGGAACTATTATTTCTAAATGCTACTAGCTTTGCTTGTCTTTTCCAATGATCAAAGGCATTTGTCCTTTGACTCAAACCATTCAGATTCATGAGTTCTCTCATTTTCTGTACTGGTTCTGAATGAGATTATAGAATTCATTTTTCTTCGTGGAAGTCTCTGTGGTGCTATGTTATGTATTTGTGATAGGAGCAGTATTGACAACATAGCAGTATTTTAGCTATTGCTAAGCAGTGCTTGTACAACATTACGACCACCTCTGTTTCTCACGCTGTCTCCACCAGGGGCTAAGCCACAGAGCGCACAAGAGATCGGAAGAAGACATAACTGACCAAAGGAATACCTCAGCAACAAAAGCTGGGGGAAGAAAGGAAAAGCAAGAGATGTGGATCAGAGGACAGGAGCATCGCTTCTACAAGGACAGGCTAAGGGAGCTGATTTTGTTCAGCCTGGAAAGGAGAATGTTACAGGAAGACCTTACAGAGGCCTTCCAATACCTACAGGAAAGCTGTAGAGAGACTATTTATGAATATATGTGGTGATAGGACAAGGGGCAATGGTTTTAAACAAAAGCAGAGTAGATTTAAGTTAGACATTAGGAAGTTCTTTACTATGAGGGTGGTGAGACACTAGAATGGGTTGCTCACAGAAGTTGTAGACATCTCTCACCTGAAAGTGTTTGAGACAAATCTGGATGAGGCTTTGAGCAATGTTGGAGGTGTTCCTGCCCATGGCAAGGGGCTTGAAACTAGATGATCTTTACAGTCCCTCTGAACTCAAGCCATTCTACAACTCAAAGTGATGATCTTTTCTCTTTGCAAATAGCTATTATGCATGATGGAGTCCTGTTTTCCTGGAGATGGCTGAACACCTGCCTGCCAGTGAGAAGGCAGTGAATGAATTTCTTGTTTTGCTTATATGTGTGTGGCTTTTGCTTTACCTGCCTTTGTCTTGAGCCATGAGCGTTCTCACTTTAAGCCTTCCAGTTCTCTTCCCTATTCCAACACAAAGAAGTGAGCAAATGGTTAAACCACACCACCGTCATTTTACAGATCCTAGCTGGTAGTACTTGACTGGCCCGTGCTCTTTCCCTGTATGCTTTTTTCTTGCAATAGAATAATAGAATCATAGAATCAACCAGATTGGAAAAGACCTCCAAGATCATCCAGTCCAACCTAGCACCCAGCCCTATTCAGTCAACTAGATCATGGCACTAAGTGCCTCATTCAATCTTTTCTTGAACACCTCCAGGGACAGTGACTCCACCACCTCCCTGGGCAGCCCATTCCAATGACAAATCACTCTTCTAGTCAAGTCAGCTGAACTGAGCTAGTCAAGTCATATGTGTATAGTTACCTAGTATCAGCCCTCAAAATCAAGCTGAAATATAGGATGTACAATACGGTGCATTCCATATTCATCAGTGCAAAATGAATGCTAGGGATGTTGTACTTCCTTGAAATATTCAAATTACCTTTTTTTTTCTGCTCAGAGTTTATTCTTGATAAACAAGACATTCATTGTTCACTGCTTTTAAAAATGCTTCTCCAAGCAAACGCAATTTCGGTCTAAAACAAAAAAGGCCTTCTATGATTACCACTGCTTGAGAAAAGATTTCCAAATATTTCTTGTGAATTAAATGTATTCAGTTTGCTCTGCTACTACTTATGACATTTAATTTTCATTCCCCATAAGTATCCAGACATTTAATCAAAAATTTAATAAAAAAAAACCTCTTTCAAGTCTCATGCTGCTAGAATGTGTCAGAGTAATGCAGTGCCCATAATGCCCACATGCTGATCAGTTCTTCTTTTTCTGAAGTGTCCACATTAAATAAAAACTATTTGGCACATTTCAAAACACATTTTCAGATGTTCATAGGTATCCTGCGGCACCAAGGAAAACACGATACTGCACTTGCTGAGCTGCTAAGTTGCTATTGAATAGCATTTTATTGTTCCTGCAGCCAGTGATTTAAAATGCACAGATTCTGAAAATGCTAGAAATTCATCTGAAAGTCATAATTGTTTATGATCCTGTTCTAGTGGGAGGTGTCTCTATCTATGGTGGGGGGTTGGAACTAGATGATCTTTAAGGTCCCTTCCAACCTAGANGGTAGATATAAAGATAGATATAGATATATAATCACAATTAGACTCTTCTGCTCTTTATAGGAGAAGAGGAGGCTGAGGGGAGACCTTATTGCCCTCTACAACTATTTAAATAGAGGTTGTAGTGAGGCTGGAGCTGGTCTCTTCTCATGAATTACTAATGATAGGACAAAAGGAAATGGCCTGAAGTTGCATCAGGAGAGGTTTAGGTTGGATGTTGGGATGAAGCTCTTTACTGAGTGGGTGGTCAGGCACTGGAACAGGCTGCCCAGGGAGGTGGTCGCCATGCCTGGAGGTGTTTAAAAAGGAGAGTGGATGTGGGGCTTGAGTCTATGGTCTAGTTATTAAGGATGCTACGATGAATGTTGCACTGGATGATCCCGGTGGTCCTTTCCAACCATNTCTATACAGATATTGACAAGGAAACCTTTTAAGAGTTAAATCTGATTTATTTTGATCTAAATGAGGACAAACTTCTTTGTTGCTGCTGTTCAAGTGACTTCATCTTTAGCAAAAACTCAGAAAATGCTAGTATCAATATAGTAATTTATATAGATATCACAGAATCGTAGAATAATAGAATCAATCAGCTTGGAAGGGACTTTCAAGATCATCCAGTCCAACCTAGCACCCAGCTCTATCCAATCAACTAGACCATGGCACTAAGTGCCTCAGCCAGGCTTTTCTTGAACACCTCCAGGTTCTANATCTAAGAAACTCTGTGATTCTGTGATTTGTCAGGTAGTGTTTATTTAACTATGTTAAATTACCATAAACACTGTGGAATTGCTCTACATTTATGGTAGGAAGAAACACGACCTCATAATTTTCTTTACCTCTCAACTTGATTTTTAAATGAAATTGAGGCCTGCTCAAAATTTGTCTTTGTGCAAAACAGACATTTCACAAGCTCAGCATAGCCACAGTTAGCAAAGATCTGCCTATATGCCAGTTTTAACTGGTATTGAACCAATAAAAAATGTCTGAAGAATTATGAACAAAATTGTCACGAGATACCAGTCATAATCCGAGCCTAAATTTAGGGCCACAGTTGTTCTATAATACCAGTAGAGCAAAAAAATTAGAAAGAGGCCAGGACACATATGCCCATTTGTAAACCAATGAGTATTTGAAGCCAAGATGATGCCTCATTTGCATAAGCTTTACATATATTTATACTTTTATGAAGGTAAAGCATTTCTAATTTCAATTCATCTTTCTTCTATTTTGCTAGATAACAATCATCACAAATCTGTTCTGTAAAGAAACAGTGTTACAGAGGTGTCTTTGTGTGAGTTCAGTTTGTTTTCCTCATGTTTACTTCAATACTGTTGTCCTGAGGTGTTTTCACACCCTTGTCCCAGGAAGATAGCTGCTTATCTACAAGACCACAAGCTCTGTGATTATAGCAGCTGATAATCAGATATGACCACAAGCTCCACATTCAAGAGTGCTGGGATGCAAGCTGGGGCTCACTGTGACAGTTTTATGAGTCTTTTGATAGACAAGACCCTCAAAGATGACTGACACAGCAGTTCAGATTCAAAAGAGCATGCAACTTATCGTGGGACCAGGGCTGACATACCTACCCAACTGAAGGACCGAGGCTGACATGCACAACTTACCATGGGACTGGAAAGGACACATGTAACTTACCGTGGGACCAGGGTTGACGTCAAAGGTGCTTATGTAACCATGGCAACTGAATGAGGAACTGTGACCACATATGGGATTGGAAAAGGTATAAAACCTCAAAAGTAACTGGGAAGTTTGAAGCTTTGCCACAAATCAAGGGCTTCAGGAACAGCAAGACATAATCTGAATTCATGGTGCTAACTATTTCTGCTTTTGCTGTGCATTGATTTTTCTCTCCTTTTCTATATTTCTAACTTTCCCAACAAACTACTTGGTTCCTTTTTGGTCTCATTCAGGGGATCCATAAAGGAACCATCTCTTCTGCAAAAGCTGATTGAGACATTTTACCTTCTGGTGTTTTATTCGTGATGCTCATACCTGATGTTAACTATTTTTATGCATTAGGAAACATAAAGCTGTAAGTACTTTGGATTAAATCAGTAGAACAAACAATGGAGTAGAATGGTCAGTGAAAAGATGTATTGGCAAAGTTACCTGGTCATCTAGCTCCATTATTAAAAAAATCTCTCTCTATTCAATTGCAATCAGCCAGCTTAGGATTCCATGGTTACCTAGAGATGTCCTTCTGGGCATAGTGAGAGTAATGAGAGCCTTGGACACTGCTGAATAAGTGAATCCCTAGCTCATCATTAAGCTCTATTAAGGACAACAAATCAGGCATTTCTCCAGTTCTTTTCCTTGCAGTGAATCCAACAATCATTCTTAAAGCATTACTATTGGATGCAGGAAATTTTATAGCTTAGGCAATATTTTCCACTGTCTTGACCACAGGAAATACAGTCTAATTTCTGCTTGAACAAGATGGAGTATTCCAGCATTTTGCATTTACTATTTTGATGGGAACTTGAAACTCTAGTGAAATTCATCTCCAGTAATTGTGGTGCTATTCATCTCCTTTTTAGGCATCAAAAAATTTGCTGTAGAAATCTCTGGTTTTGGTCTTCCTTGTAAACAGAATCCAAAAGTGAAGTTCCAGTCATGATGTTGATGTGCATTTAAGAGGAATGCCTAACTGTATGAGCATGGGAATTCAGGAATTTCAAATCTAATACTGGAGCACTGCACTACATTCACAGTCTAGGAAACAAAACAGGACCCTGGCTGTAGGCCAGCATTGAAAACACTCTGGGAGCCGACAGTATTAGGCTCTTAAGCTTATTTTTCATTTTCATTCAATGATTCTTAAAGACCTGAAAGCATAACAATCTTTATCGTGACCATATTACATTGCAGACACTAGCCATTTTAGAGAGTCATTTCTGGAACTTTCATATGAGATGGTCTCAGATTCTAAAAGTACTTCTTCTTTTCCATGAAGCAGTTTCAAGTCCATAGCTGACCACTGTTGTATGACTGGGGATCTATATTTAAAAGCTGTTTCTTCAGTGCCTAAGTCAGGCATAGATAATCTGCATTTTCTGGAAATAACTTAGCAGAATAGAATACAACCAACCAGGTTGGAAGAGACCTCCAAGATCATCCAGTCCAACCTAGCACCCAGCCCTATCCAGTCAACCAGACCATGGCACTAAGTGCCTCATCCAGGCTTTGCTTGAACACCCCCAGGGACGGCAACTCCACCACCTCCCTGGGCAGCCCATTCCAATGCCAATCACTCTCTCTGGCCAGAACTTCCTCCTAACATCCAGCCTACACTTCCCCTGGCACAACTTGAGGCTGTGTCTCCTTGTTCTGTTGCTGGTTGCCTGGCAGAAGAGACCAACTCCCACCTGGCTACAGTCTCCCTTCAGGTAGTTGCAGACAGCAATGAGGTCAGCCCTGAGCCTCCTCTTCTCCAGGCTAAACAACCCCAGCTCCCTCAGCCTCTCCTGATAGGGTTTGTGTTCCAGGCCCCTCACCAGCCTTGTTGCCCTTCTCTGGACACATTCCAGCACCTCAACATCTCTCTTGAATTGAGCCCAGAACTGGACACAGTACTCAAGGTGTGGCCTGACCAGTGTTGAGTAGAGGGGAAGAATAACCTCCCTCCTCCTACTTGCCACAATGTTCCTGATACAGGCCAGTTCCCTAAAGATTTGTCTGAGACCTATTCTTTAGATACGTAAAAAAAAAAAAAAAAGCCTTAAACTGTTTTTCAAAACTGTTTTATCTAATAAAGAAATTAAATTCATTGGGTGCATAAAAACATGTTTTTTATTTTAAATAACTAACTAACTAAATAACCCTCCCAAACATTTCTTGCTTAGTTTTACATAAACTTCTTTCAATTTTCATGATACCACATTGCTACTGCACATAGAAATGTATTAAAGGTATTAATGAGAAACAGTTCATATCTGTTGTAGCCAGGTGAGGGTTGGTCTCTTCTGCCAGGCAACCAACAACAGAACAAGGGGACACAGTCTCAAGTTGTGGCGGGGGAGACATAGGCTGGATGTTAGGAGGAAGTTGTTGCCAGAGAGAGTGATTGGCATTGGAATGGGCTGCCCAGGGAGGTGGTGGAGTCACCGTCCCTGAAGGTGTTCAAAACAAGCCTGGCTGAGGCACTTAGTGCCATGGTCTAGTTGATTTGACAGGACTGGGTTCTAGGTTGGACTGGATGATCTTGGAAATCTCTTCCAACCTGGTAGATTCTATGATAAGAATAGCTTTTTCTGATGGATCACAGTACACCTAATTAATGACTATGAGCAATCGAGTATTTCGAGAGAAGATTGTATATATACTTTTTACTTTCTGTGAGTGTTATGGCGTAAAGCCTGTTTTCCTCATATTAATGATTTTTGTTATCTATCAGTAGAAAAGTAGTGATTTGTAGTACAATGTTGGCAAAATTAACTAGCCAAACCATAAATCAGATGGCTTTTTATTTTTTTTCCCCACTCTATTACTGTTTTGCACTATGCCTGATCAATTAGAAACTAAAGAAAACAGGGAAAAAAAAAAGTTCTAGATACCAGTGATCATAATAATTTTGGCAAGATATAGAAACAATGGAAAAATCTGACCTGCTCAAGATACTGGCTGATTTGTGTTTTGCCTCAGTCTGTTCAGCCAACCTCTGGACATGAAGAAATAAGGAATGAGATGAATCTTTTATTCTTTAATTATATTTTAAGGGTAAAAGTGAACTTCACAGGTTGTATCTAGAGTTAGACTGAACTGTCATATGCTACTGAGGGTCATTCCAATGAGGATGCTCAGCTAGAATTGTTGTTTCTATTTGTGGTTTGGACACATATGGCATTCTCTGATAGCCTTCCATGCCTCCATATTGCACTGTAAATTGCCCTGGGTATCTTGGGCAGAGTGCCAGTCCTGGACATCCAGTTATAACTTCTAGCATTCGCTCTGATGCCATATGAACCATGCAAATTTCATGCTCTTGTCAGTACTCCCTATGTAAGGGTTGTAAGGGTAACCTGCTTATCTTGTGTCTTTAGCAATCTCCTTGTGTCAAAAGGGATCTGTGTGAAGAGGTGAAGCCAGAGAGAGGTGGCTTTTTTTCCTGCAATTCTCAGAACCTATGTATATCTCTATTTTAAATTTGTTTACATTGATTCAGTTTTCGGTGTCATTTCTTTTCTATTACTACATCCACCTCAGATGGCTTCCTGATATGTCCTCTATGATTCTTACATCAATTGCTTATCATCTGCCCAGAGGCCACCAAGAGTGATTCTAGAGTATATTTACATAAAGAAGGAAAGGAGGCTGCTTACGGTTGTGTTAATGCACAGAGAGAAAAATCTGGCTTTTGCACACAAAAAATACTCTTGGCATCACATACTGGGTGTTTTATTGTTTGTTTGTTTTGCTTTCTTTTTTACTTAAAATAAGTTAAAATAACTTTCCAAGAGAAAAAGTATCTACTATCTACTCATCTAAGCAGCCACACAGGCAAAACCAACCTTGTTCTTTTGAAGGTCTAGGATTTCCTATCATCTCCATCCTCCTGACAAATTACTTTTAAAATACAAAGTATGGGAAGGGAAATAAGAAGATTCTATGTAGAGGGTTAACCCTACTAAGGGGTAGATCTGACTTCTCCCTGGATGTGGATCTGAAACCTGACCCTATGTATAGAGGTTACTCCAGTCCCACTTTCTGTCTAGGGCCCCTTAAAAACAGAGGAGCTATCTGTTTCACTCTCACATCCCTGCCCGCCAGCACCACCTTTGTTTTTGCTGCTGCTCTTGTTTTACCACATGGTCATCCTTCCACATGGTGGACAAAGCCTTCCTGATCCTACCTCCATCCATTGCCATCAATCTGATTGTATACGTATTTTTGTATCCTGTTTTCCCTTCCCTATACCTCTTTGTAACTCCCATACCTTAAATACCTTTTATTTATTGTTAAAGTTTTTTTCTTTCAACTTCCAAATTGAAGCAAGACTATTTATTTGGGTGTGATGTTTTACCTTCTTCTTCTTGACATCTAATTCCTTTCTTTCCAAAATGAGGGGGAGACGGGAAGGCATCCTATTATTCTATTGGTTCTGTTAGCTATATTTTGAGTCTCTGGGCAATTTAACCTAGAATCAAGACACCTTAATAACTCTACTTTCACACCTAAAAATTTTACAGTTTGTAGGTACACAGAAATTCTGAGCTCTTTCTCCATTTTTCTACTTTCAGCCTGCTCTAAAGAAAGAAGACATAAGAACATTACTTTTATTTTCTGTCTAAATCCATCCTGATTTCTGTCAAACATCAGAGAAATATTAAGGTGTCAAAAGCGAGTTTCAAAAGATCAGTGACCATATGGAGGAGAAAATGCCAAATTGTAATATCTCCTTTGAAAAGCTGGCAGGCAGAACTGGACAATCAGCATATGTGTACTGAACAGATAGATATCAGTGTACATACAGACAATCCAGTGCTTAGGCTGGGCACAAAGGTAAACACAAGGATTTTGCAAAAGATCACACAGAAGAAGATGCACTGAAAGAAAACCACACAGATATTTTGTAGATGAGATTTCAAGAAATCTGCCTTGCATAGGAAACAGGATTAGTTTAGTTGAAGTTCAAATTTCACAGTTAGAAACATAAAATCACAGAATCAGTCAAGGTTGGAAGGGACCACAAGGATCATCTAGTTCCAAGCCCCCTGCCAGGGCCAGGGACACCCTACCCTAGATCAGGCTGCCCACAGCCTCATCCAGCCTGGCCTTAAACACCTCCAGGAACAGGGCCTCGACCACCTCCCTGGGAAACCCATTCCAGGCTCTCACCACTCTCATGCTCAACAACTTCCTCCTCACGTCCACTCTGAACCTACTCTGAACCTACCCCTGCTGAACAACTTCCTCCTCACGTCCACTCTGAATTTCCCCACCTCCAGCTTTGCTCCATTCCCCCTAGTCCTCTCACTCCCTGATATACTAAAAAGTCCCTCCCCAGCTTTTTTTGTAGGCCCTCTTCAGATACTGGAAGGCCACGGATGCTGGAAGTTCACCTCAGATCCTCCTCTTCTTCAGACTGAACAGCCCCAACTCTTTCAGTCTGTCCTCACAGCAGAGCTGCTCCAGCCCTCTGATCATCCTTGAGGCCCTTCTCTGGACACGCTCCAGAATCTCTACATCACTCTTGTAATAGGGGCTCCAGAACTGGATGCAGTATTCCAGGTGGGGCCTCAGCAGAGCAGAGTAGAGGGGGAGAATCACCTCCCTCAACCTGCTGGCCACACTTCTACCAATGTAGCCCAGGATCTGGGTGGCCCTGTGGGCTGCAAGTGCACACTGCTGGCTCATGTTGAGCTTCTCAACCACCAGCACTCCCAGGTCCCTCTCCTCAGGACTGCTTTCCAGCCAGTCTGGAGAGCAGACTGACTAACATGTCTGAATAACTATTGCCTACAATATTTGTCTATGATTACAGCCCAACCTCTGTGGTTCACAAAGGTCTACATGTAGTACAAACACTAATATCTACTTTATTCATACTAAACTTCATTTGAATCCTTGCTTAAATCAAGTAATAGAAGGGAATTGTTGATAGCTTCTGTTCTTCTACTTCCCAAACTCTCAATAAAAACTGCAGCAGAGCAGCTGTGGGTTATGTCAGAGGTAGAATGTCTAGGACCTTTTATCTCAACATTTGTATTCAAGTTTCTATAATCAGTTAGTGTCCTGCTTTGCCGATTGGCACCTAGTATAGTTTATAGACACCTGCTACTAGAACAAGTAGATGGTGGGTTTTTTTTCCTTTGGATGGAAAGCAGAGACAAAATAGTTGGTATGTGCTTCTTACAGAGTTACCTTACTCTGATATGGAATTGGTATGTTTCTGGGACTGTGTATTTTATGTGTCACCAGCTGTGTTTGTGAATCAGGAACATGTGCTCAGACTCAATTCTGGCTACGGACACAGAGCCAAAGCAGCCTCATATCCGTCTGGTAAGGACAAGAGGATGTCTCAGCATGAAAGAGGTGATGCTGTATGTGTCAAGGAGAAGCAGTGTCAATGTAGGTTAGGAACTGAGGGTGACAGAACAGCAGGTGAGACACTAAGAAAGAGCAGTTCTGGTGCTGGAAACCAAGTTCACCCAACAATCCAGTGGTAACAAGACAAGGCCATAGTAAAGAAGCCTGTTCAAGGTTAAATCAAGGTATCAAGTCTGTAAGGCAGGATTACACTCGGCGAGGCATGAGACCAAGCACAGCTCACATGAGACATAATCCAGGCAAAGCCATGGGCAAAAGTCTGAGTTTAAATACTGCTCAAGAAGAAGGGCAGAGACTCCAGACAAAGCTTATCACAGCTTTTTTTTTTCATGAATTATCTGCTTTTACTACCAGGTGATACACTTTACTGTTGATAGGTATTTATCTAAAACAAAGGCCACTGGTCACCTTGTTGTTGAGATAGAGTCAGTTTCTTTTCATTATTCCCTGAGCTTCAAGGGCACATCACCCTTGGCCATTTCTACATGGCTCATTTCTACTGAGCTTTCTTCTATTGCAGAGGTTCACTTAGAGAGTCACATTCTAGCCCTTGGAGTGTAGACAGTTGCAGTATTGAAAATGCCACTGGACTTGGCTGTGAGTAGCACTCTCTAGATGATTGTGTTTGAACAGAAGGTTTGACTGGATGATTTCAAGATGTCCCTCCCAAACTCTAGTGTGTGAATATGTGATTCATATCACCTAAAGATGCTTATCTCTTGATATCACCTAACGAAGATGTCTACAACAAGAAGCTCAGTTAAATTTAAATATCTAAAAGATAAAAACCTCTTTTATGTATTTGATTAAATTAGTTTAATTTTAACAAAGAAGCACTAAACATAATTTTCTACCATCTTGTTACTCTACTGAATAACCTTAGTCATTCTGAATTTACATATCTGTCACATTATACCCAAATTGCTCTGATTGTATCATCAGAAACTATTATGCTGATGAAGACCATGTTTTCTCCCACCAAGGACAGGGAAGGAATGCACAAGTAAAATGTTTCAATGTCAACCAGGTTTTCCTTACATATAGCACAAGAAGAAAGACATACAGAAGCAAAAATAAATGAATACACAAACCAGCTGTATACCAATTCCTTCTCTGTTCTGTGCAGTATTCCATTTCAGATGATATTCTATAGTGCCTCTGTTAATTCATTGCCAAGTTAGGAAATACATAAATATGAACAGGGGCCTTCATACAATTTCTTTTAAAAAAACCAACAAACCCAACCCAAACAACAGTCTTTCAGAGGGAACTGTTAAATTTAGAATCATAGAATCAGTCAGGGTTGAAAGGGACCACAAGGATCATCTAGTTCAAAGCTCCCTCCCATGGCCAGGGACACCCTACCCTAGATCAGCCTGGCCCACAGCTTCATCCAGACTGGCCTTAAACACCTCTAGGCATGAGGCCTCAACCACCTCCCTGGGAAACCCATTCCAGGCTCTCACCACTCTCATGCTGAACAACTTCTTCCTCACATCCACTCTGAACATACCCACTTCCAGCTTTGCTTCATTCCCCCTAGTCCTGTCACTCCCTGAGAGACTAAAAAGGCCCTCCCCAGCATTTTTGTAGGCCCCCTTCAGATCCTGGAAGGCCACAAGAAGGTCACCTGAGAGCCTCCTCTTCTCCAGACTGAACAGTCTCAACTCTTTCAGTCTGCTCTCACAGCAGAGCTGCTCCATCCCTCTGATCATCCTCGTGGCCCTTCTCTGGACACACTCCAGCATCTCCACATCTCTCTTGTAATAGGGGCTCCAGAACTGGATTCATTACTCCAGATGAGGTCTCAGCAGAGCAGAGTAGAGGGGTAGAATCACCTCCCTCCACCTGCCGGTCATACTTCTGATGCAGCCCAGGATCTACCAACTTCTACCACCTCTACCAATTTATGTTCATCATATACAGACCTATATTTCATTCTTCCATTTATTCTGCATTACTGATAACTTCAGTGAAATTTATGGCCATTCACATGATGGTTTAAGTTGTATTAGATATTCCACCTAGTAAATATCTTACCTTTCTACTCCTAACTCCATCCTAAATGTTAAAAGAAGATGATAAAAGGATAGGGTTCAATCTGGCAAATTTAAGACATCAAGTAACACAGTTACCATGGGTTTCTTTTATAATCAACAGATCTAAGTATTGTAGGAAATGAATCAAGCTCTTATCCCATGTTTCTACTCAAGAACCACACTGAAGATGTCTATCCTTTTTCCCTGTGTGCAAGCAAAAAAATAGGACATTAAGCTAATTAAATCTCAGAAGCAAGATGCCTAAAATAGACAGCATCAGTAAGTCAGCAATAATTCTTTCATTACATTTTCACATCACCCCTCTCAAATCAGGCTTTCTTGTTTGAGACTATTAAGATTACACAAGAGTTCAGAACCAGGGGAAATCAGTCCCATATTTGTACAAATTCAGTATTAGGTAAAATTATCAACCCATTATGATTATAAATACCAGTATTCACCCACTATTGCAAATTAAACCAAAAGCCTACCTGCAGTGGTGAAGACTGCTGAATAGATGCTGTAGGTCCCTCATATAGAGGGAATCACATGGACAAAAATGTAGAACTGATTCTTTTCTTGTGCTTGAATAAGAGGATGAGAAGATTATCCAGTCCACTATATTAAATTTCTTGCTTCTTGCAAAACAGATGGATTTTTTATTTTGTTTAGTTTCACCTGGAAATCATGCACTATGTATTTCAGAACAACCAAGCTGCATATCACTTAAACACTTCGGAGGTTGTAGCAGCTTTTCTCATGGAAACATTCAGTTGAGACCCAAAAGCAATGGAATGGTGTTGTGCTCATGGCAAGCATTTCAAAATAACATTTGAAGGTGCCTAAGCTGAATGTCCTAGAGCTGTTTAAATTATTTGCCAACTTGAAATCATATGTCTGAAGAAGAATAGTAAATGACTAACAGATCAATAGCAAAGCAAGTGATAAATTTACTGTGGAGTACAAACCCTGTCAAACTCAAATTTGTAAATGACAGTTCCTGGCTATAAATACTAAGCTCAAATATCCAGAACTAACAATATCAGTACAGTGATTATGACTGACAGTGAGATCAGAAACACTGCAGAACTCATTAAGAATATTAATATGTGTACGCAGCATGTGTGACAAGTCTGCTGCTCCTTTCAAATACGAATCTTACATGTGAAATAGCATCTTTCAAGGCTATTTTTGAGCCACTTGGCTTCTGCCAATATCACATAAAACTACACTCAAAGGTGAATTTTCTGTGGTTAATTTTGTTCTTTACATCTCTTCAGATTTCATAAACAGAATGGCATACAGTTCTAACAACTTGTCCCAGAGGCAAGAACATAAAGAAGGTCATAAGAAAAACAAAGCACGTTATCCTAAATGAAAATGAAGACAGGGAATTAGGAAGCTTTAAAACCTTCCAGCTTAAGCTACAAAAGAGCAAGGGAGCAGGAGAACAAGATGTTCACCTATGTATTTAAGAAGAGAAGAATCACTTTCTTTCTGAAGGGATTATTTATTTCACTCTCACAGCTGCTGTGATGCATTGAATGCTTGACATTGTTATAGAAAATCAATGGGATTCAATCTGAGAAAGTTGTGTTGCATGCATTCAAACCTGATGGTCATATAAATCAGTATTTCTGTTTAAAAAGTCCTTGGCTCAAAACAAACCCACATTAATTTGTATGCCTTTTTACTTCTCTTTTTTTAATGACAAGTGTGATTGATATTTTATTTTTCTTCAGAGGGACTCCAATTACCACTTAACATTCAACTGCCCTGTGAAGCTGGGCAATGAAAGATATCTCTTTATAAAAATCTGATTAGGAAACTTGCCTTCAAAGCATTTTCACTTGTTGAGATTTTTTTACAAAAGGACACTTAGGTGAAAGAATTTTATGGTATTAAAAAAAAAAAATGTAACTATTTTTGATTCAGAGTAAGTAAAGCACTTATGTGACTCTGCTGAATTATTTCTGTTTTACCTACAATTATAATATGATATAGTCATAGAATCATAGAATCAGTCAGGGTTGGAAGGGACCACAAGGATCATCTAGTTCCAAGCCCCCTGCCATGCCCAGGGACACNCTCCAGCCCTCTGATCATCCTTGTGGCCCTTCTCTGGACATGTTCCAGCATCTCCACATCCCTCTTGTAATAGGGGCTCCAGAACTGGATGCAGTACTCCAGGTGGGGTCTCAGCAGAGTGGAAGGAGAATCACCTCCAGAGGGGGAGAATCCCTCCAGTGGAAGGAGAATTCACCACCAGAGGGGGAGAACCACCTCCCTCGACCTGCTGGCCACACGTCTCCCCCGTGCAGCCCAGGATCTGGTTGGCTTTCTGGGCTGCGAGTGCACACTGCTGGCTCATGCTGAGCTTTTCATCCACCAGCACCCCCAAGTCCCTCTCCTCAGGGCTGCTCTCCAGCCACTCACTGCCCAGCCTGCATTTATTTGTGCTTGGCATTGCCTTGATCCAGACGCAGGACCTTGCACTTGATCTTGCTGAACCTCATGAGGTTGGCTTGTGCCCACCTCTCCTGCCTATGCAGCTTTTCAGATATTGATAATATGCACTAAAAGAATTCCTAAGCCACTGCGATTAGTTTGTTTAAAGTTTTGTGATAAAACTGATGTTAAAGGGAAAAGGAAGGAAGAAGAAAATCAATCTCTAAATTTTAATACCATGTATATATAATATTTGAGCCAGATGTTCAGGAAATGAAAATCAAATATGAACTTCAAATATTAATATAATAATTTCTTTACATATTTATATTATTTGCTCTTTATTTCAAAGGACATATTCTGATGTTCTATAAGAAAGAATATAGGATCTTTAGCCCAAACCAGACCACTGATACATCAGACTTTCAGAATTAGCTCAATACCTGAAGATTGAAGAAAAATTAACATACCTGTCATGACACTGTTACCTGGGGAGAACAGCAGTGACGTGGATTGAGAATAGTATCTTACACTTCAGCGATCATTTTCCACTTGCCACAGAAGATTTGGTTAGTCTCTTGTCTCTGTTATGATTAAAACCATAAAAATTGATTTTCTATTTATGGCTTATAAATTTAATTGACATTCAATGTCATTCTGGGTATTTTTCCATTAATAAATAGCCTAAAGGAATTCTAAACCTCATAACTGTTTAAACAAATTTATGCTATGTAATTTTTCCTTTGGTTCATCATCGTTGTTTCTGTTAGCTTTCCAGAAAATATCTCAAGCATCTGATTTGCCATCTCTAGTTCCAATTGTCTGACAATCTCTGTCCTAGAATAGAATAGAATAGAATAGAATAGAATAGAATAGAACGAATCAGGTTGGAAGACACATCCAAGATCATGCAGTCCAACCTAGCACCCAGCCCTATCCAGTCAACTAGACCATGGCACTAAGTCATCCAGT
>WAAF01010664.1:20017-62561 GCA_013400475.1 Tricholaema leucomelas
GAAGTGCCACGGGGACGATCAGAGGGCTGGAGCAGCTCTGCCATGAGGACAGACTCAAAGAGTTGGGGCTGTTCAGTCTGCAGAAGAGGAGGCTCCGAGGTGACCTTCTTGTGGCCTTACAGTATCTGAAGTGGGGCTACAAAAAAGCTGGGGAGGGACTTTTTAGGCTGTCAGGGAATGACAGGACTAGGGGAAATGGAGTAAACTGAGGTGGGGAGATTCAGAGTGGATGTGAGGAGGAAGTTGTTCAGCATGAGAGTGGTGAGAGCCTGGAATGAATGGGTTGCCCAGGGAGGTGGCTGAGGTCCCATCCATGGAGGTGTTTAAGGCCAGACTGGATGAAGCTGTGGGCAGCCTGATCCAGGGTAGGGTATGGCAGGGGGCTTGGAACTAGATGATCCTTATGGTCCCTTCCAACCCTGACTTATTCTATGATTCTATGAAAATACCACAAGAACTGAAGACATGCTAATTGTGAGCTTCTGGCTGTTTCTGTTTATGCAGAAATTTATCACTAAGTAAATATGTATCAGCTACGCTATACTGCAGTAATACAAATATAAGAGATGAAACAAGCCTTTATTTTGCTGACCATAACAAAGCCCACCACACATTGCTGTGGCTATAACACTCTGGTTCAAAATGAGATACTAAATTTTTGCACAGTAGCATACATGACTATTATGAACACAGCTTCTTAAATTTTGCCTCCTGAAGTGTTTTTGCTTTCTTTTCTTTGTTTCTTGACTTTTTACTCTTTTTACTATTACAATTAAATACAAGTATGTAGGCTGCAATTTTAAACCTCAAACTAATGTGTTGAATTTACAGTTTACATTTAGGTGAGAACTATGGAAAGAGTAATAAATTATGTTATAAAGAAGAGAGCATAGTTGACTCTGCAGCTCACATATTTGCATGCTTTCAGTTAGAAACAGATAAGAGATTAATTTATACTACCTATCAGGAGTTAAAGGACAAGATATGATTTATTTCCTGTGAAAAATATGCCTTATCTAACAGCTCAAACTGTTCCTGCGTTTATGTGTATGCAGATTGCTGCAGATAAGTGAATTGTTTTTATACTGATACCATGAATATATGATTGAATGAAAATACATGAATGGAAAGGGAATCTTAGTTGTGTTAAACCACTTAGAAAAAAATGGCTTTGCAGCTGAAACTAATAGCTTGCACTGTAATGCTGGAAGGCCTCATAGTAGCTAGATAGAGTCCTACATCTGGTGAGGAATAATAAACTGCACCAGTACAGACTGGGAGGTGATCTGCTGGTAAGCACTCCTGTACGGAGGGACCTGGGGGTCCTGGTGGATAACAAGTTAACCATGGCACAGCAATGTGCCCTTGTGGCCACGAAGGCCAATGGGATCCTGGGGTGTATTAGGAAGAGTGTGTCCAGCAGATCAAGGGAGGTTCTCCTCCCCCTCTACTCTGCCCTGGTGAGACTTCATCTTGAATACTGTGTTCAGTTTTGGGCTCTCCAGTTTAAGAAGGACAGGGATCTGCTGGAGAGGGTCCAGCGGAGGGCTACGAGGATGATGAGGGGACTAGAGGGCATGGCTTATGAGGAGAGGCTGAGGGACTTGGGGCTTTTTAGTCTGGAAAAGAGAAGATTTAGAGGGGATTTGATCAATGTTTATAAATATCTGAGGGCTGGCCAGGAGAGGGGGGACAGGCTCTGCTCACTTGCTCCCTGGGATAGGACAAGGAGCAATGAGTGTAAGTTGCAGCAAAAGATGTTCTGCCTCAACATAAGGGGGAACTTCTTTACTGTAAGGGTCACTGGCAGAGGCTCACCAGAGAGGTTGTGTGGTCTCCTTCTCTGGAGACTTTCAAGGTCTGCCTGGATATCTTCCTCTGTGATCTGTGTTAGATAGCATTGTCCTGCTCTGGCAGGGGAGTTGGACTCGGTGATCTCTTTGGGTCCCTTCCAACCCCTAACATCCTGTGAGCCTGTGATCCTGTGATCTGCTGTGAAATAATAGCAATGAGTCTCAAGCAGAGGATCAGAAGGCTTTAAATTGAACTTTAATTCCATTTCAGCTTCCTATTCTCTATATTTTATTCAAAACTTATGCATATGCTCAAAAATCACTGTGATACTGAAATGAATAATTTAGGTATCCTGCAATTAAAAAAACATCTATTTTGTGTTTAATATAACCACTGTGCACACCTGTACTATATGCATTGGGCCTTGTATTAGAGGAACGTAATAATAACTTCTGTTGCTGTTCTTGTTGTTCTGGTTTTTTTTTATTTCCCACTCCACTAAGAGCTTTGTTTGATTCTTTTTCTTAGTTATCAAGTTATCTCAAAAACTCCATGCTTAGATGTTTCACCTTTCTAACTCAATACAGTAAGATCTACAGCATTAAAGCTGATGATTCTGTGCATTTGTAAGACTAAAATGTCGCACAGATTATATAAGAGAGTATCTGTAACATGAGGGATTCCCACCATCAGATACTCTTTCATTTATATACAGCCTTCTCTTATGGCTTTCCCAAATCTTACACTTAAAACTATCCACCATTTGATGCAGAGATAGGAAGTTCAGTGATTAAAACATAGAATCATAGAATCAACCAGGTTGGAAGAGACCTCCAAAATCATCCAGTCCAACTTAGCACCCAGCCCTATCCAGTCAACTAGACCATGGCACTAAGTGCCTCAGACAGGCTTTTCCTGAATACCTCCAGCGATGGCGAGTCCACCACCTCCCTGGGCAGCCCATTCCAATGCCAATCACTCTCTCTGGCAAGAACTTCCTCCTAACATCCAGCCTATACTTCTCCCAGCACAACTTGAGACTGTGTCCCCTTGTTCTGTTGCTGGTTGCCTGGCAGAAGAGACCAACCCCTACCTGGCTACAGCCTCCCTTCAAGTAGTTGTAGACAGCAATGAGGTCATCCCTGAGCCTCCTCTTCTCCAGGCTAGCCATGAAAGAAGTGGGGAAACACGTGCTCATGCCCAAACTCTGGAAATCAAATGTTGCTTATTTTTCAAGTCTCTGTATTCATAGTGAAATTTTACATAGTGTTTCATAGTGACTTCTTGGGTAGTTTTCCCTTGGTAAACTTTCTGCTGATGGGTGGCAGCCTTCCTGGCTTTTTGAAACATCTTGTAAACCTTCAGGTGATTTAGTTCTCCAAGATACATTTTATACACTAAGAAGAGCAACCTGATCTAATGTGAGGTGTCCCTGCCCATGGCATGGGGATTGGAACTAGACAATCCTTGAGGTCCCTTCAAGCCCTGACAATTTTATGATTCTATGATTCTGTATCTAAAAGTAATTGTCTATATGAACAGACAGTAACTCCCCAAGGGCTCCAAATTGTTTCACTTTGGACAAGGGCTGAGGATGGAACTAAGTCCTGGAAGAGCAAGGAGGGCAACCTCAGCAGTATTCTCACTTTAGTGAATTTCTGTTGAGCCACTTCCTAGACAGAAAGAAATTCTGCATGAGCTTTTGTTCAGTGCTTCCTTGCTCCAAAGCCCATGACACAGACCAGATTATGAGGGAAAAAAGAGTTGGATGTCTGCCTTAGAGCTGATACTCTTAAATTGACAGAAGCAGATTTTGAAAGGCACAGGTATACTCAGTCTTAATTTTACTCCATCTCTGCATGCCAGAAATACTCCACTAGTAGTAATTGAAAACTACTTCCACCTCCATTCAGTTCTGTGATGCCAGCTATGTGTCACTTCAGGGACAGCCATCTGTAACAAGAACTCAGAAAGAATACTTTCATATTTTGGATATATATTCTTACTTTTTTTTGGGGGGGAGAGGGGTACAAACACGAGTGGGCATGGATAAGACCATGTTTGCCCCATCAAACCTACCACCACAGCATCCTGAGGAGTGGGCCAGGACTGCTACTGAATAAACCAGGGACTGTAGGTTCATCAGTGTTGTCTGACTGATTTTGTGTGAAGCACTATTCTCCTTGAATTCACTGACAGCCACCACCAAAAAGAAAGTCTAGGTTACAGCAGTTGTGTTCCACAACAGCCTCAGAGTAAGCATGGTACACCTCTTGGTTTTCTTTTAAATAACAATATTTTTTAAACATATGAAGTTATAGTGAAATACCATTCCATTTTGTTTCACATTATCAATAGGATGTACTTATCTAGAGAATTTTTACTTGTTTTATTCTACTTAATACACTCCTTTTAAACAAACAGTTGGAAAGCTTGGTTTTTTTGCATTTTACATCCCTTGACATTTCCCTATTATAGAATCATAGAATCATAGAATGGTTTAGGTTGGAAGGGACCTCAAGGATCATCCAGCTCCAACCCCCTGCCACAGGCAGGGACACCTCCCACTAGAGCAGCTCGCCCAAGGCCTCATCCAGCCTGACCTTAAACACCTCCAGGGAGGAAGCATCCACAACCTCCCTGGGCAACCCGTTCCAGTGCCTTACCACCCTCACTGTAAAGAACTTCCTCCTAACATCCAGTCTAAATCTCCCCTCTTCCAGCTTAAACCCATTCCCCCTCATCCTAACATTACTAGACCGTGTAAATAGTCCCTCCCCAGCTTTCCTGTAGGCTCCCTTCAAATACTACATACCATGTGGCAACGCATCACTGAATGTTAATGTAATGGTACAGCAGCAGAATTACAGAAAGTCCTTTCCAGTATATAGGTCTCTTAAAGACATATTTTATACCTGAGATGATGATGACGATTATTGTAACCATATGTGGCTGTTTGAGCTAGATTTCTAGCTCAGATATAGGGGAGAGGTGAACATTCCAGGGATAGGCCATATAATGGCGGCAATGGAGAAGTTAATTTAATTTCATTGGAGCATCAAGACCTTTATGTCTAGAAGCACAGCTTGGACCTTCCCCTTGCTGCTTCTGTTGCTTCAGCTGTGCCCACTGCTATCTGCCTCCCCGCTGCTGTTTTGGCTGCTGCTGCTTTTGCTGCTTTGCCACCGCTTGACCCCTTCCCCATCTTCCTTAAGGTTATTGTATTTCTCTAGTAGTTTATTTCTCCTTATACTATTATATTTAAGCTATAAGAAATACAATTTCATTTTTCCCTGACTTTTCAAAAAAAATCCATGTTGTGGTGAGTTTATTCTACCAGGGGAGGGATCCACCCTAACCTGGGACACCAGAGCTTCCTTTTTTATTAAAACTATTAAATGGAGGGGTGGTCAGACACACCTTTTTTAGACCATGTGCATAATAGTGATTTGGTATCCATGCTGTGACTGAAAGTTGAGGAAAACATTCTGAAGGTCTAGTAACTGTTTGAAGAATGGTCTTGATATTAATGGGATATATTATACCACAATGGATCTGTCTACATGATGTTTGAACATTTCATGTTCAAGAAAAGACTGGACTAGGCACTTAATGCCATGGTCTAGTTGATTGGATAGGGCTGAGTGCTAGGTTGGACTGGATGGTCTTGGAGGTCTCTTCCAACCTGTTTGTGTGATGGTTTGGGTGTTACCCATCCCCCCACACTTTGGAAATCACCCAGACTAGACTCAGCAGCTCCGGAAATTGAATGAATAGAACAGAATAGAATAGAATAGAATAGAATAGAATAGAACAGAACAGAACAGAATAGAATAGAATAGAATAGAATAGAATAGAATAGAATAGAATAGAATAGAATAGAATAGAATAGAATAAACCAGGTTGGAAGAGACCTCCAAGATCATCCAGTCCAACCTAGCACCCAGCCCTATCCAGTCAACTAGACCATGGCACTAAGTGCCTCATCCAGGCTTTTCCTGAACACCCCCAGGGACGGTGACTCCACCACCTCCCTGGGCAGCCCATTCCAATGGCAAATCACTCCCTCTGTGAAGAACTTTACAGCTTAGCACAAGATACAAGCAGATATTTACAATACATAGAGTTATATACAGATACATACGAGTTAAAAGATAATACAGAAACACATCAGCCCTCCCAGAAACCAGAGTCCCCAGGAGGGGCTGTCAACCACCCTTCCACCTTTTTCCCACCTCCCTCTACCTTACCCCAGATCTTGCCTTATGCCTGAGGAAGATTGGAGGGTTGGCCAGGGGAGTTAGGAAGCAGGTGGATTAGTCACCAAGATGGCAGGTTAAGTTAGAGAGAAATTCAGTCCAAAGCCCAGGCAGTGACTCTGTTATCTATATTTATGTTCTTGTTCTTATACATCTCAGCAAGCCTATGAGTGAAGCAGACATCACCATTGTTTCCTTTTCACAGCCTGTAATCTAATTCTTCTCACCAAAACATTCTAGCTAGCTTCAAAGTAGCACAGGTTGATTCTGTGATTCTATGTTAAAATATTCATTTCTTAATTTTGTTTTCCAAATTAATTTTAAATATCAGTTTGTGTGAGTATTTAACCAGGAAAAAATCTCTTGGCTAAGAAATAGTTTTGTTTTGCTGCATGTTCTTTGGTACAATTAGTTATTTATTCCTGTTTTGACTCTTGTCAAGTAGAATACTACTAACTGATAATATTGATCGATGTTGGATTCTTCTCTTATAACAGCTGTCCATCTTTTAGCATCTTGATGTCAGTTCAGACTTAGAGGCAAACACTGACATTAAAAGAATGTTGCATGCTTGGATGCTGTCTTTACAACAGATCTCCTCCAGCTTTTCAGTTAATAGAAATTCAAAGAATTTAATTGGTATGTGTAAATCACAAAATCATTGAATGATGTGAGTTGGAAGGAAATTTTTTTTTCACCAGATCAGCTTGCTCAAAGCCCTGTCCAACCTGACTGTGAACATTTCCAGTAATGGGGCACCCACAAATTATATGGACAACCTATTCCAGTATCTCATCTCTCCCACTTAACACTACAGTACCAGAAGGCTGAGCTGCACTCCCTTCTGCCTCCTGCTATAAACCAGAACAAAAACTGTCAGCAAAATTGTGGTTATAGAGCCAAAATTCAGTCTTCCCTTGTGATAGCAGTTCAACAGGTAAAATTAGAGCTGATATAAGCATCTAGATATGATTCTATGTAGATTATAGCCCAACATCCTCACGTGTAATATAGAAACCAGGGCATATTTATGGTGTGTTCACTATCACTGTTTGCATGTAAGCTGAACAAGACACTGCATGGTCACTCACTATTGAAGGGAAATAACTGTTCTGTTCAGGTATGATATAGTAGCTAATTTGGATTATGAACCGATTTTGTAAAGAATCATAGAATTGTAGAATCAGTCAGGGTTGAAAGAGACCACAGGGAACATCTAGTTCCAAACCCCCTAACATGGGCAGGGATACCCTAACCTAGATCAAGGCTGGCCAGAGTCTCATCCAGCCTGGCCTTAAACACCTCCAGCAATGGGGTCTCAACCATCTCCCTGGGCCACCCAGTCCAGGCTCTCACCACCCTCATGCTGAACAACTTCCTCCTCACATCCACTCTGAATCTCCTTACCTCCAGCTTTGCTCCATTCCCCCTAGTCCTGTCACTCCCTGAGAGCCTAAAAAATCCCTCCCCACCTTTTTTATAGGCCCCCTTCAGATACTGTAAGGCCACAATAAGGTCACCTCGGAGCCTCCTCTTCTGCAGATTGAACAGCCCCAACTCTTTCACTCTGTCCTCACAGCAGAGGTGCTCCAGCCCTCTGACCATCCCAGTGGCCTATCTCTGAACGTGCTCCAGCATATCCACATCCTTCTTGTAATGGCAGCTCCAGAACTGGATGCAGTACTCCAGGTGGGATATGACCCGAGTGGAGTAGAGGGGGAGAATCACTTCCCTCAACCTCCTGGCCTGATGCAGCCCAGGTTCTGGTTGGCCCTGTGGGCTGCAAGTGCACACTGCTGGCTCATGCTGAGCTTCTCATCCACCAGCACCCCGAAGTCCCTCTCCTCAGGGCTGCTCTCCAGCCACTCACTGCCCAGCCTGGATTTGTGCTTAGGATTTCCCCTACCCAGATGCAGGAGCTTGCACTTGTTCTTGTTGAATCTCATGAGGTTGGCTTGTGGCCAGCTCTCCAGTCTGTCCAGGTCTCTCTGGATGGCATCCCTTCCCTCCAGCCTGTCTGCTGCACCACACATATTGTAAATATCTTCTTGTATATTGTGCTAAGATGTAAATATAAAGGTTCATTCCTTAATTTCCATCTTGCCTGAGTCTAGTCTGGGTGACTTTCTAAGTGTGGGAGAGCAGGTAACACCCAAACCATCGCAGCAACATATTTAGCTAATATCTAATTATACTACAAAACATTCTTCTAAATCCAGTGTCTACCATATTAAAATATTCAACTGTTGATTTTCCAGTGGATTGTCATTGGAACTGTAGGTTGTTTTTAAAACTAAAAAAAAAATATTAAATGGAGATGTACTCAGGCACATAATTAACAATTACATCCTTGTTGCTACCCAATCTCAAAGGAAAGCTCTTTAGTGATCCCTTAGGAGTGAGGCAAATTGACACCAGAATGACTAGAATGATTGGCAATATATTGATTGAAAGTTTATACAGATCACTTGGATTACACAGTAATTCTTAAGCCAGGCAAAGCATTTACCCAGTACATGCAGGAGAGACAGAGCATGAAAGTGGAGAAAAAAAGTGAGGTTATCAGACATAAGAGAAGGAAAGGATCACCACTCTGAGTTCCAGCAGCATCCCATGTGGTTGATGTCTTCTTGGTGGTGGGTGCATGCCACCATAGAATCATAGAATAGAATCACAGAATCAACCAGCTTGGAAGAGACTTCCAAGATCATCCAGTCCAACCTATCACCCAGCCCTGTCCAATCCACTAGAACATGGCATTAAGTGCCTCATCCAGTCTTTTCTTGAACACCTCCAGTGATAGTGACTCCACCACCCCATGGTGCTGCCTTTTGTTCCTGAATGCTCCTTCACTGCCCATCTAGAGGCAGTTGGCAGAGGTGATCCTATAGCAGGGCAGATTATGTGCTGCTCTTGTGATGTTGGATGTTCATAGGAACCTCAGTTTATCTGAGACATTCTTGGATGCCTGCACATATCTTTGTGGTGATGGACAAATGGTGAGCACCCCCAGTATTCCAGGTGACTGATGCTTCACCTTTGTGCAGGCTCAGTTGTAGCAACTACTGACTGTAACAAGTCTCAAGCAACTACCTTGAGGTGGCACAGGTGTAAGCACACAAGTGATGTCTGAGCTGCAATGTACTTTTCCAGGAGCAGCCTGTCACAGATGCTTTAATAACAGTAAAAAGAATGGTGTATGGTACTTTTTTCAAGCTTTCATTTGCAGATCTTTCTGAAACAGAAAATGTATTCCTATATTAAGCACTCAGTCACCAGAATCATAGAATCAACTAGGTTGGAAGAGACCTTCAAGATCATCCAGTCCAGCCTATCACCCAGCTCCATTCAATCAACTAGACCATGGCACTAATTGCCTCATCCAGGCTTTTCTTGAACACCTCCAGGGACGGTGACTCCACCACCTCCCTGGGCAGCCCACTCCAATGCCAATCACACTCTCTGGGAAGAACTTCCTCCTAACATCCAGCCTAGACCTCCACCAGCACAACTTGAGACTGTGTCCCCTGGTTCTGTTGCTGGTTGCCCGGGAGAAGACACCAGACATTCATGACTGAGCAAGAAATTCAGGTCTCACAGGGCTTGTATTAATAAGCTAACTGTTTTTTTTTCATTCTGCAGTTCTGGCTGCAAAATCCCAGTGTCTCAACTTCTATGACACTTTGGATATCTAAGGGAATAAATCAAGTTCAAGTGAAAAGTTTTGGGGTATTTTTATTGGGTTTGGGTTGTTGGCTTTGTTTTTTTTCTACTCCTTTATTAGTTTATTTGGGGGGGGGATATATTTAAATAGTGAGGTTCATTGATAAGCCTTATGAAGCTTATCGTTAAAAACTAAGCACTGGTGTGGTGTCTTTTGCTTTTATTTGATGTCAATGTTTATAATTTCATTCAGTCCAGTTTAAGTGGGAGGCATAGTCTGAGCACATCACGTAAACTGCATTCATATCCAATGAAGTCATCAAAACAGCCCTGTCCAAAATGTTTTATAGCCTTAGGACAGAGACCGCTTAACAGTGGCAGCAAAGCTGCTGATTACACCTGTGAAGAAAATCTCCCTGAAACCTCAAGCAGATACAGTGGCTCAGAAACTGAAGAAAGATGTTTGTTTTGTTTGATTCCCAAGACCGGCCTCAGGTTTATCGATTTACCCATTCTGAGAGTGCTTTAGGCCAATCCTTTCATCAGCTTCTCTCAGAAAAGCCTGTTTTCAACCTTTTCAGGTTTTGAATTTTGTAGGGGCTTTGGTTTTTGTGTGTGTGCGTGTGTGTGTGTGCTTGTTTGTTTATTTGGTGAGGTTTACTTTCATATACAGAGTGCTTGCTTTACAAATAGTTAAGATGAGAACCAAGATCAAATAAACAATGTAGATTAGAATCATAGAATGGTTTAGGTTGGAAGGGACCTCAAAGATCATCCAGCTCCAACCCCCTGCCATAGGCAGGGACACCTCCCACTAGAGCAGCTTGCTCAAGGCCTCATCCAGCCTGGCCTTAAACATCTCCAGGGAGGAAGCATCCACAACCTCCCTGGGCAACCTGTTGCAGTGTCTTACCACCCTCACTGTAAAGAACTTCCTCATAACATCCAGTCTAAATCTCCCCTCTTCCAGTTTAAACCCATTCCTCCTCATCCTGACATTACTAGACCTTGTCAATAGTCCCTCCCCAGCCTTCCTGTAGGCTCCCTTCAGATACTGGAAAGCCACTCTAAGGTCTAGTCCTAGGTATTCCTTGTGCTAGCTTTACAAATAGTTAAGCTGAGAACCAAGAACATATAAGCAATGTAGATTTTGTAGGGGCTTTGTTTGTTTGTTTGTTTTGCGCTTGTTTATTTGGTGCTTTTTTTATATAGAGAGAATCTTAATTTTAATACAAAAGCTCATAAATTCATTTTTTTGGCTTTTTTATCTCTAGTGATATCAGATTTTAAATGTTTCCTAGATATTCCTTGTGCTTGCTTTGCAAATAGTTAAGCTGAGAACCAAGATCAAATAAACAATGTAGATTATGTCCTAGGTATTCCTTGTGCTTGCTTTACAAATAGTTAAGCTAAGAACCAAGAACAAATAAGCAATGTAGATTTTGTAGAGGCTTTGGTTTTTTTTTTTGTTTTGTGCTTGTTTATTTGGTGAGTTTTATATACACAGAATTTTAATACAAAAGCTCATAAATTGTTTTTTTGGCTTTTTTCTCTCTAGTGATATCTCATTTTAAATGTTTCCTAGATATTCCTTGTGCTTTCTTTACAAATAGTTAAGCTGAGAACCAAGATCAAATAAACAATGTAGATTATTTCCTATGTATTCCTTGTGCTTGCTTTACAAATAGTTAAGCTGAGAACCAAGATCAAATAAACAATGTAGATTATTTGCTATATATTCCTTGTGCTTGCTTTACAAATAGTTAAGCTGAGAACCAAGATCAAACAATCAAGGTAGAGTGAGTTATTAGCCAATAGAACAACACATGGTCTGTTCTCCATTCTCAACATTATTTTCTGTTTTTTTCTAGGAATTAAACAGGTGCAGCAAAAATTACAAGGTTTTGTTCTGTCACTGGGTGCCTGGCAAAAGAGACCAACCCCAACCTGGCCACAATTTCCCTTCAGGTAGTTGTAGACAGCAATAAGGTCTCCCCTGAGCCTCCTCTTCTCCAGGCTGAACAACCCCAGCTCCCTCAGCCTCTCCTCATAGGGCTTGTGCTCCAGCCTCCTCACCAGACTTGCTGGACACATTCAAGCACCTCTATATCTTTCTTAAATTGAGGGGCCCAGAATTGGACACAGTACTCAAGGTGTGGCCTAACCAGTGCTGAGTACAGGGGCAGAATGACTTCCCTGGTCCTACTGGCCACATTATTCCTGATACAGGGCAGGATGCCATTGGCCTTCTTGGCCAGCTAGGCATATGTTCAGTCAACTGTTGACCAATACCCCAGGTTCCTCTCTGCCTTGCTGCTCTCCAGCCACTCTGTCCCCAGCCTGTAGCACTGCATGGGGTTGTTGTGACCAAATGTAGAATCCAGCACTTAGACTTGTTAAATCTCGTGCTGTTCTACTGCACCCATCTATTTGTCCTGTCCAGGTCCCTCTGCAGAGTCCTTCTATCCTTCAATAGATGGACACTTGCTCCCAACTCGGTGTCGTCTGCAAACTTACTAATGATGGACTCAATTCCCTCATCCAGATCATTGATAAAGATATTAAACAGGAATGGGCCCAGAACTGATCCCTTTATTTTATTGTTTAGGGGTTTTTTGTTGTTTGGGGTTTTTTTTCACTTTTTACTATACTTATGGTCCTTACTTTATATTATCATAGAGTCATAAAATCATAGAATCAACCAGGTTGGAAGAGACCTCCAAAATCATCTAGTCCAACCTATCACCATGGCACTAAATGCCTCAGCCAGGCTTTTCTTGAACACCTCCAGGGATGACGACTCCACCACCTCCCTGGGCAGCCCATTCCAATGCCAAATCACTCTCTCTGTGAAGAACTTCCTCCTAATATCCAGCCTAGACCTCCCCCAGCACAACTTGAGACTGTGTACCCCTGGTCTGCTGCTGGTTGCCTGGCAAAAGAGACCAACCCGACCTGGCTATAGCCTCCCTTCAGGTAATTGTAGACAGCAATGAGGTCAGCCCTGAGCATCCTCTTCTCCAAGATAAACAACCTCAGCTTCTTCAGGCTCTCCTCATCTCTTTGTTTTTCTACTAACTCATTGCTTTGTTATTTTTTAAATCATCATGCAAATCAAAATAATTCTGTCTTGCTGTTTTTGAAAGTCAGGAGCTATTTTCATTTGCTTTCTGCTCCTTCAAGCACTTCAATCTTTGAGATTTTTAAGTTGGCATGTAGGACCAAGAACAATCTCTTCTAAAAGCAGCAAAACCTCCTCACTATTTGTTAATTAGAAAATATACTGTCCACATCTGCAGTGTATACATGTTAATGGAAGCTTTGCAACCATGTTTTGGTTAGCAAGGCATCTATTTTCCATGTTAATGATGGAGAAACAACACAAAGGTAGCAGATGGGAATTATGTGCTAAGAACTGTGCAACAGCAAATTACTGTCAAGAACAGCACAAAATTCGGTAATATTTAATTACTTCAATGTACTTTAATTTTGTAATTTATTCTTTCTCATATTGAAATCAGTTTAAGGTTTGAACTTAATTGGAATCAGTACTCTAAAGACCATGTTAAAAAGGGCCCATGCCTAATAAGAATAAGACTGAAGTCCAAAGATCACCTTTCTCTTAATTTTAGACTGCTATGCCTAGTATTATTTTTAAGGCTGGACTTAATTGGCCAGTGACTTAAAAAACAACAACAATGTGGTGGTTTGTGTGTCCCCCATCCCCCCACACTTTAGAAATCACCCAGACTAGACTCAGCTGGATCTGGAAATATGAATGAAGCTTATATTTACAGCTAGCACAATTTACAAGCAGATATTTACAGTATATACAGTTATAGACAGAAATATACAAGGTAAAAAGGTAATACAGAAACACAACTCCCCTCCCAGAAACCTGAGTCCCCAGGAGGGGCTCTCAGCCACCCCCTCACTTTCCCCCTACCCCTCTCAACCTTACCCCAGTCCCAAGGAAGAATTGGAGGTTCAGCCAGGGGGATTAAGAAGCAAAGTGAGTCAGCCAAAGCAAATGGAGGGTGAGGTTAGAAAGCAAGATGGAGTTCAGCCAGCAGCCCCAGCTCCGCAGCAGGTGAAGAGCCGAGAGCAAAGCCCAGAGCCAAGTGCCAAGTGAAGTGCCCTTATCTATGTTTTTCTTTTCCTTTCTACACATCTCAGCAAGACTGTGAGCGAAGTAGACATCACCATTGTTTTCATTTCATAGCCTATGATCTAGTCCTTCTCACCAAAGCATTCTAGCTAGCTTCAAACTAGCACAAAAAAAAACAACAAATAAAAAAACCCCAAACACAACAAACTAAACAACTAAAAAAAAACACCTTATAATCCTAAAATATTAATCTCTTTGCATCAGTGTGAGTCCTTGATCATTAATAATTCGGTAATGATCCTTCTTAAGTTTAGCACACTCATCTGTGCATAGAAAAATGCAAAGGCACATCTGCACAAGGACGAGTAGACAGCACCCTGTATATAACCAGTTCTACAATCAAAGATTTGGGCTGCTATTCTGACTAAATCACTATAATTGAAGTGTGAATGACATGATGCCATAAAGAAAAAGTAAGAAAAAAGGTAACTGAAGAATAGTTGAATCCTAAATACAGGGATTTTGAATCCTAGGTATAGTTGATTGGTAAACCACTTAGATTGGATCATTTTTTGGTAAAATCAACAATGTTTAGAGATTTCATCCAGGACTTCAGGCACTTGACTCAAAGAAGCTTGCCATCTCACCCTAGAAAGATATCTGCCTTTGGTTAGACAAATAGCTCAACAGCTTCCTCAGGGACCCATTTAGATGCCCATACATAGGTAGATACTACTATATGAGACATGGCTCTGTTCTGTAAGGTGTCTTCATAGGGCATGTGTATTTAAAAAGAGACCTGTGCTAGTTTGAGCCTAGCTGGGGTATTTTGGTGAGAAGAGTTAGATTATAGGCTGTGAAAAGGAAAACAATGGTGATGTCTACTGCACTCATAAGCTTGCTGAGATGTATAAAAACAACATAGAATACAATAAATATAGATAACAGAGTTGTTCTCTGGCTCTGGCTACACTTCTCTCCCTAACCTGACGTCTAACTAATCCATCTGCTTCATAACCCCCCTAGCTGACTCTCCAAACTCACCTTGAACATAAGGCAAGGTCTGGGATAAGGTAGAAGGGTGGGAAGAAGGTGGAAGGGTGGTTGGGAGCCTCTCCTGGGGACTGTATTTTTAACTTGTATATTTCTGTACACAGCCGTATAGATTGTAAATACCTGCTTGTGTATTGTGCTAAGCTGTAAATATAAAGCTTCATTCTCTAATTTCCAGATTGGCTGGGTCTAGTCTGGGTGATTTTCTTAAGTGTGGGGGGGCAGGTAACATCCAAACCATCACAAGACCTCAGAAGAGGCTCATGCTTTTGAAATAGAAAGTGAACAGCAGGAGAAATATCCTAGGGTGTCTCCAATGGTATCATATATTTATGTGTCAGCTACTGGACTTCATCCTCAATTTCTGCCAGCTATAACAGAAGCTTGAGCACTGACCTCCCATGTCAACGTTGATACATAATGATATATGTACTAACTTCAGCCTGGTTAAAATATCTGCATTTTAGGCCATACAGACTTGATCTAGTTATTTAGATGCAGATATCAGTGTACCTGGGATGTTCTGTGATGTCCTATCTGGTTATCAGGCTGAACAGTGCCAGTTTCTTGTGAATGTTGTGTCAAGCCTTTCTCAATTCTATGCAATTTCTAAGGTATCAAATGGCACTAGATGTTTATGGTTAGGAATAACATAACTCTTGAGTTAAATTTTCTCCAATTATGGTTGATAACAATCATAGAATCTTAGAATGAATCATAGAATGCCAGGAGCTGGAAGAGATCTCAAAAAATCATCTGATGCAGTCCCTCTGCCAGAGCAGGATCACCTAGAGCAGATCACACTGGAAAGCATCTAGATAGCTCCTGAATATCTCCAGAGAGGGAGACTCCACAACTTCCCCGGGCAGCTGGTTCCAGTTCTCTGCATTCTCACAGTGAAAAAATTCTTTGTCAGGTTCAAATAAAACCTCCTATGTCTCCGCTTCCAACCATTGCCCCTTGTCCTGTCACTGGGCATCACCAAGAAGAGGCTGGCTCCATCCTCTTGGCACTCACTCCTTACATATTTATAAACACTAATCAGGTCACCCCTTAGCCTTCTCCTCTCCAAGCTAAAACCCCACAGCTCCCTCAGTCTCTCCTCATAAAGATGATGTTCAACTTCTTTTATAAGGGGTCAGACTTGATGATCTATGAGGCCTCTTCCAACCTTGGTGATACTGTGATACTGTGATAATTGTTGTGGCTCTGTGCTGGACTCTTTCAAGCAGCTCCCTGTCCCTCTTGAGCTGGGGCAGGTGGAACTGGATGCAGTACTCCAGATGAGATCTCACCAGGGCAGAGTAGAGGGGAAAGAGAACCATAGAATTGTTTAGGTTGGAAAAGATCTCTAAGATTGTAGAGTCCAGCCACTAATATACTACTGCTAAGTGCACCACCAAACCATGAGCAGGGATTTTTCAGTCTTATTGTTCTGAGATGCCATAGTTTTGTGTAAGTCCTAAATAGTAATTTACATACTTGGCTGGATCTAGTCTGTAATAATTTGTTGGCACAGGACATTACTGTCATTTTAACAGATTAACAAAATCAGCTACTTTCCAGTTATCATTATTAGGCATGCTTGAAATATTTTCAAGGCTTTTTTACCATCTAAGATTTTCCTATTAAGAGATAAAAACCCTTGCATGGATTATGATATATAACTTCTGGTTCTGAATATTTGCTCGTATTTCATGTTACCAGTGTTTCAGATCTCTTTGATCTTTTTTGTTGCAGAGGGGAAATTAATTGATGCAAGATTATATTTTTCCAAAATTAATATTGTTTATTAATGTTGCTATTCAGAACTCTCGCTACCCCCAACCACTAATTTTAATAAGATTTCGTTTCTTACGTGGTCATGGAAACATTCTATGGATAATATCTACATCTAGTAATAACAAGCAAAATATACAAGCATTTAATTGAACTGGAAGAGAAGATTCCTGCTGTCAAATGCCGCTTGCGGTCAATATGCCACTTGTCCAGTAGGTGGGCTCAAGGAGCTCTTTCTGCTCGTGGCCGAAGGCAATGGAGAATTACAAAGAGGCATTTAAGCATTTACTCACAAATTATTATTACCCACTCACAGGGCTTAGCCACAGTCCAGACAGCGTCTAAATGCTTCCAGGGGACTCTGTCTTGTTGGACATTGAGACTTGAATCTTCCTGGCTTCTGCGGAAAGGACGGAGGCAATCTCTGACCTTGTTCTCCTAGTTTCTTCTGGACGGTCTGTTATGTGCAGGACTTCTGAACAGGACTTTCAGGTGTAGAAGCAGGATGTTGTGCAGTCTCAGCATGATGTCACACTGACCACACAGGCAGATCACGTGGTGGCATCGAAGGTCTGCTCCTGGTAACTCGCAGCAGTGGAGTTTACCAGGCAAGCAATAAGGCGGTAGGCAATTGCAGCAGGCAACAGCAGAGTACAGCTGAGCACAGCAGAGAAAAGCAAGGAAGCAAAGCAGGTTGTTCACCTGTGTATCTCCTTTTATCAATGTAGGCCGAGATTAATTGCCCTTGGGACACAGAATAGCCAATCAAGATGTCAGCCAAACCTTATCATATTAGCAAAGCCATAGGCTCACTTTTCTCTCATTTGGGAAAAGCACAGGCCTTGCACAAGGCAGGCACAAGCTAAGTGTGTGTACCTCACCACAGGACCCTGGGCAGGCCAGACTCAGTGGCTACAGATTCTCTTGTGTCTATTTCCCATGCTTGCTTCTCTGATGGAGCAGAAAAACAAGCGTAGGCAAGACAGGACATGTATAAGCCTATTTTGGGCCTATCAGGCCTAACACAACACTTTTGTTTGCATTAAATTCAGCTGGTAAATTTTATCAACACGTTCAAATTTACATTTGTTCAACTTATTTGCATGTCATAGTAATGCAGCGTTCAAAAGGCTATCAGACTGCTCACTGTGGTACTGCTTTAAAGCTTTATGGTTTTGAATCCTTAAATGTTTTTTTCTCTTATCTTGCAGGTTTTTGTTTTGGATGTCACAGTTATAATACTTTACCAGAGAGCAAAACAACATTGTACATAAACGTAGAGTGATTTCTATTGACTTATGGAAAATGAGACCTCACAACACACAGAGTGTTATCAGGAAAGGTATCTTTATCAGCGCTGGGTGACAAGGAGAGGTCCTCCTCCAATACCCTTGCACAACTTCACCTTGTTCAAGGAAAATATTTATGCTACAAAATCATCCATATTTAGTACAGGGGTAGGGTTATTACAATCAGTTCCTGGAACTTATTTGCATACTGTCCCATCTCTTTACGCATGCTCATTGCCACCTGGTGGTCACCTTTTGGGGTCTTTGGCAGGAAGATCGGCGTCTTCCTCATCTGACCTCTCTACCTTTTGTCCACCTGGCATCAGTTGTGAGTCACATTCTTGGCTGGAGCTTCCAATGTTCTCATCTTTGAATACAGTATTCTTCTTCTCCATGAGAGTGTTTCAAGACCCTCTCAAGCTTACCCCATCTCCTTTGTGTTTATCTGATTGATGATGCTTTGTATCAGTGCTCACATAGTTAATGATTTAACTAGGTTTCTACACTCTATGTGTTGTATCCCTTTTCCTGTATCAGTATCTATAGTTAATGAAATGTATTACAGATATAAATATGCTGCATTTATGTAGTGACTCTCTTTGTATATGCGTTGTGGTTTAACCCCAGACAACTAAGCTGTTCACTCATTTTCCCGTGGTGGGATGTGAAAGAGAATCAGAAGGCTAAAAGTGAGAAAAGTCTTGCATTGAGATAAAGACAGTTTACTAAGTGCCTTATGAGGACAGACTGAGAGACCTGGGGCTTTTTAGTCTGGAGAAGACAGAGAGGAGATTTAATAACTGTTTCTAAATATATGAGGGCTGGGTGTCAAGAAGGAAGGGACAGCCTCTTCTCATTTGTGCCCTCTGATAGGACAAGAGGCACTGAAGTACCACTTCAACTGAGGAAAAACTTCTTTACTGTGTTTGTCATGAAGCACTGGAACAGTGGAGAATTCTCTGTGGAGAATTCCAAGATCCCTCTGGATGTGTTTCTGTGCAATCTGCACTAGATTCTATGGCCCTGCTCTGGCAGAGTGGGTTGGACTTGATGATCTCTGGAGATCGATTCCAAAACCTAATATCCTGTGGTCTGTGAGAAGTAACATAAAAGCAAGCAAAACAAAGAATTTGTACACTGCTTCCTATTGGCAGACAGGTGTTCAGTCATCTCAGCAGCAGGTCTCCATCATGAGTAATGTTTACTTGGGAAGACAAAGGATATCATTACCAAAGCCCCCTACCTTTCCCCAGCAGCTTTATACACTGAGCATCATGTCATGCAGTCTGAAATGTCTCAAAAAGGCCTTAACTCTGTGTAAGCACTACTCAGCAGTAGCTCAAACATTCCCATGTTATCAACAGTGCTTCCAGCACAAATCCTAAACATAGCCACATATTAGTTACTGTGAAGAAAAATTAACTCTGTCCCAGATAAAGCAAGCACAGTATCAGTCTAAGACAGATGAATCCATAGAATCATAGAATCATAGAATGGTTTAGGTTGGAAGGGACCTCAAGGATCATCCAGCTCCAACCCCCTGCCACAGGCAGGGACACCTCCCACTAGAGCAGCTCGCCCAAGGCCTCATCCAGCCTCACCTTAAACACCTCCAGGGAGGAAGCATCCACAACCTCCCTGGGCAACCCGTTCCAGTGCCTTACCACCCTCACTGTAAAGAACTTCCTCCTAACATCCAGTCTAAATCTCCCCTCTTCCAGCTTAAACCCATTCCCCCTCGTCCTAACATTACTAGACCGTGTAAATAGTCCCTCCCCAGCTTTCCTGTAGGCTCCCTTCAAATACTGGAAGGCCACTATAAGGTCTCCTCGAAGCCTTCTCCTCTCCAGGCTGAAGAGCCCCAACTCTCTCAGCCTGTCCTCATAGCAGAGGTGCTCCAGCCCTCTGATCATCTTCGTGGCTCTCCTTTGGACCCGCTCCAGCAGTTCCATGTCCTTCTTGTATTGGGGGCTCCAGAACTGCACACAGTACTCCAGGTGGGGTCTGACCCTTTATTAATTGTCCCTTTATTAATTCTGAAATGGAATGTTTTCCTCAGGTGAAATCAGTAAAGTTAGCACTGGGATGCAATAGCTGTTAATAAGTTACATAAAACACTCAACATACTGCATTTAATGTGTTTGTTGAACCTTTATCATTGTGGTGGGTTGGGAAATCTCCCCCCTCCTGCAGATAAAATCTACCAGACTAGCTTAAACAGCTTGGAAGGAAAATGAAGCTATATTTTACAGCAAGGTAAATTTACAAGCATATATGCAAAATACATTGACATGTATTTACAAATATATACAATTATTTACAATTTAGAAGTAATATAGAAATCTAATTCTCCCCCCTGGACAAAGAAAGCCCAGAAGGGGCCAACATCACCGTTTTCTCTCCCCCATGATAGAAAACCAGCAAGGCTCATGTATTGTCAAGAAAAGATTAGTATATGGTGTGGAGGAGTCAGAGAGGCGAAGGAATAGCAACAGAATCCAGAGCCCAAGAGCCAAGAGAAATGAAATTGTTTACACATTGCTGTTTTCTCTCTCTTAGTAAACCAATGAATGATACAGACTTCAATATTATTATTCTTTTTACAACCAATGTCCTGCTCATTCAGTCTATATTCAAAACAGTATCCAGAAAGGTCCTCCCTCTTGTTTATAATTTAGACTCAGAATAGAGTGTTAGTTCTTAAACTGCTACGATCACATAGATAATAGCTCATAAAATTGATTGAGACTTGACTCTTTTTAGGGCTATTAAGTCTTGCATTTTTTGATGTAGATACAGTGATTAGTATTAGAGTGAAGTCTACAGATTGATACATGGTACTTTAAAATAGCACTGAAGAAATGCTTATAGAAATTAAAACAGCTTTGATGGTAGATAAAAGGCAGGTGGAAACTATATCAGACATGAGTAATTAGTAACTGTACTACTAGGCAAGTTGTCATTACTGCCTTGAACATTATATAGCACATAATGGCAATTTAACTCGAAGCTTGTAATTACTTTGTATGCATTGTTCCTTCACCTTTTTTTTTTTGGTTTTGTTTTTTTTTAAGCTACCATCATGAAGCTGGTGAGAGGCCTGGAACACAGCTCTATGAGAAGAGGCTGAAGGAGCTGGGGTTGTTTAGCCTGGAGAAAAGGAGGCTCAGGAGTGACCTCACTGCTGTCTACAACTACCTGAAGGGAGGCCATAGCCAGGTGAGGGTTGGTTTCTTCTCCCAGGCAAGCAGCAACAGACCAAGGGGACACAGTCTCAAATTGTGCTAGGGGAGGTCTAGGCTGGATATTAGGAGGAAGTTCTTCAGAGAGAGAGTGATTTGGCATTGGAATGGGCTGCCCAGGGAGGTGGTGGAGTCATCGTCCTTGGAGGTGTTCAAGAAAAGACTGGATGAGGCACTTGGTGCCATGGTCTAGTTGATTGGACAGGGCTGGGTGCTAGGTTGGACTGGATGATCTCGGAAATCTCTTCCAGCCTAGCTGACTTGATGATTCTGTGATTCTATGTGTAACTTCAGGTATTTGGTATCTATATCATAAAGAAGTTCAGAAGTGTGTGTGTCAAATATTTTCTTTTTTCTATTTTTGTATTATTAATGTTATTCTTACTGTTGATTAAAAGGCATTTAAACAGATAATGTTGCCTATTAACTTTTCAAAGGTTTCAATGGCTTTTTTTCCATCATTGTAAAATTAATTCCTATATCTGAGACAAAATAATATGGTTGTCTTCATATGTTCTCTGGATTTCTTATTCAGCAGCCTCAGATGAATCTTGACAACACTTAAATTCAGATATGTACATTTTCTCATAACTTTGGTCTTACTCAGACTTCAAACTGCTTAGTTTTTTCCTCTTTCATGAAATGTATCATTTCTAGGACAGACTTCTTTAAATACAGTCGGTTTCCATCCTCAGAGGTTTTAAGATTCAAATGGAAAGACTTAGCAACCTGGCCTGACTTCATGGTTGATCCTGCTTCAAGCAAGGGATGGACTAGAGACTTCCTGACATCACTCCCAACCTGAATTACCCAGTCTTCCAGTTGATGAGGATCTTGGATCACACTAGTACATGAACAAGGAACGCACATGGTTAAAAACTGAGCTGCTGCACTGAGACAAAGAGCTAAGTTTCTGTATCAATGGGCTGGAAGAACTCCTCTCTGGAGCGTGACTTTGGTGCTCTGTAGAATAGAATAGAATAGAATAGAATAGAATAGAATAGAATAGAATAGAATAGAATAGAATAGAATAGACCAGGTTGGAAGAGACCTCCAAGATCATCCAGTCCAATCTAGCACCCAGCCCTATCCAGTCAACTAAACCATGGCACTAAGTGCCTCATCCAGTCTTTTCCTGAACACCTCCAGGTATGGTGACTCCACCACCTCTCTGGGTGCAGCATATGCTCACCTGATAAGTTACATGCATATGAGACTAGGATACACTTTTACATCTATGTGAAACTGTTGTCTATAACTTTCATGATTAATTTGTCTTGTATTAGAGTCTATAGCCCTCTTTACTGACCTCTAGCTTAATGAAATGTTTCTTTACTCTTTTTGCCCTTCACCTTAAGAGACCAGTGGAAGTGAATTTATCACCCGTGTATTATTTTCCTTATCACAAGTCTCAGGTATTGCACTTCACCACTTTTCATAAATTGAATTACTAGTTTTTGCAAAATGGAGTTAAACTTTTCATGGTTATTACTTAGAATCACACTGATATCAGGGACTAAACGTGAACAAGCACATTTCATTCGTCTTCTCTATTTAGTCATCCCTGTGTCGATGTTATTCACTACACTTTAGAAATTGTATAGACTGAAATTTAACATCCCTGCTGGTTCCCTGACTATAAATGTAGAATCATAGAATCAGTCAGGGTTGGAAGAGACCACAAGAATCATCTAGTTCCAACCTCCCTGACATGGGCAGGGGCAGCCAAGTCTAGATCAGACTGGCCCACAGCCTCATCCAGCCTGGCCTTAAATACGTCCAGTAAAGGGGCCTCAACCACCTCCCTGGGCAACCCATTCCAGGCTCTCACCACTCTCATGCTAAACAACTTCCTTCTCACATCCAGCCTGAACCTACTCATCTCCAGCTTTTCTCCCTAGTCCTGTCACTCCCTGAGAGCCTAAAAAGTCCCTCCCCAGCTTTTTTGTAGGCCCTCTTCAGATACTGAAAGCCACAAGAAGGTCACCTTGGAGCCTCCTCTTCCCCAAACTGAACAGCCCCAAGTCTTTCACTCTGTCCTCATAGCAGAGCTGCTCCAGCTCTCTGATCAAGCCAGTGGTCCTTCTCTGGACATGCTCCAGCATGTCCACATCCTTCTTGTAATGGCAGCTCCAGAACTGGATGCAGTGCTCCAGCTGGGGTCTGACCAGAGTGGACTAGAGGGGGAGAATCACCTCCCTCAACCTGCTGGCCATATTTCTCCTGATGCAGCCCAGGATCTGGTTGGCACTGTGGGCTGCAAGTGCACACTGCTGGGTCATGTTGAGCTTCTCGTCCACCAGCACCCCCAAGTCTCTCTCCTCAGGGCTGCTCTCCAGCCAGTCACTGCCCAGCCTGGATTTGTGCTTAGGATTGCCTTGACCCAGATGCAGGACACTGCACTTGTTCTTGTTGAACCTCAGGAAGTTGGCTTGTGCCCACCTCTCCAGCCTCTCCACTCTCTGTATGAGTATTAATAATAAACTTAATATTCATACAGAAATTAATAGTCATAATTCATAATCAATTATGATTGATTATTACATTCTTACTAACTGCAATTCATATACTTGTTACAAAACCAAGAATGAACAAACTCCAGACATATTTATGTGTCAAAAAAAAAAAAGCCCCCCCAAAAAGAAAATCAAAATCTGTCACATCAGCAGCTTTAAAGAAGACCAGACATGTTATAATTCCCATGCACTCTTAATCTGCTTTGTGCATATTACACACTTAGACTTTTCTAAATTCATTGTAATTAGACCTATGCATTACAAAGGGACTACTCATATTGCTCCTACCTAATCTCTAATTTATATGCAGAAGAGCAAAGCTAAAGAGTTTAGGATTTTCACATTTAATGCTCTTTTTACCTAATCAATTTATACAGCTTATTAGCTTCCTTCCCTGTGGTTTGCATTTAGAAAAAAGAAAAAAAAAATAGGCACAAAACCATCAACCTAGTCCTAGGCAGGTGTTAATAGGTTAAAAGCTTCTGCAACCTTTCTCTATTCACTGATTTTTCTGTGAGGGTACAATATTCATCACTCAGAAATGAATGATGAAAGAGTAACCTCTTACAAATAATACTGATGAATTCAAATTGTTTAAATCAAGTTTCACTCACTATGTGTTCTGCTCTTTTCTTAAACCAGTATTAAAACTTTGCCTCTAAAGCCAGACACAGAGATACATCTGAATAAACTGGACTAGCTTCTCAAACTCTGCAGAATCAAGGCTTTACCACCAGAACCAGTTCCAGTGGCCTAAGAGGCTGATTTAAACTGATTCCCTCTGCAATACATATTCCATTGAATCATATTAAGAAAATATTCCTCTATGGTAGCTCTCCCTATGAGGAGAGGCTGAGGGAGCTGGGGTTGTTTAGCCTGGAGAAGAGGAGGCTCAGAGGTGACCTCATTGCTGTTTACAACTACCTAAAGGGAGGTTGTAGCCAGGTGGGGTGTGGTTTCTTCTGCCAGGCAACCAGCAACAGAACAAGAGGACACAGTCTCAAGTTGTGCAATCAGGAGAGGTCTAGGCTGGATGTTAGGAGGAAGTTCTTGCCAGAGAGAGTGATTTGCCATTGGAATGGGCTGACCAGGGAGGTGGTGGAGTCACCATCCCTGGAGGTGTTCAAAAAAAGCCTGGCTGAGGCACTTAGTGCCATGGTCTAGTTGATTGTCTAGGGCTGGGGGCTAGGTTGGACTGGATGATCTCGTAGGTCACTTCCAATCTGGTTGATTCTGTGACTCTGTAAACTGTAAACAATTATTCATTCTTTGAATTTTTTTACTGCATTAAAGGTCATCAAATATTTGTCTTCAGTAGAGAATATATAATATATTATATATATAATATAATATAATATAATATAATATAATATAATATTAACAACCAACTAAAAGAAAGCAAGCAAAGCCAGACCTGGAGAGACATAGGTGCTATTTCTGTCTACCTGTAAATGCAATTCTATTCAAAACATAAACCAAGCATTGTTGTTTCAGCTCGTCACATACCAATGGCAATAGTATAAACTGTGATGAGAGAAAGTTGCTTGTGAGCAGTTGGATTTGTTGGGGTTTGTTTTGTTTGGTTTGGTTTGGTTTGTTCTTTCTTTGATTATCGAGATTGGCAAAGCCAGGCTGGCTAAAGATTGTCTTTGGTTTTTAAACTGACAAGTAGAAAGCAGCAGAAATGCAATGGATTTTCTCAGTTGTCATAAAAAGAATGAAGACTTCATCTGTGTTAGGACCATTATCTTGTATATTTTCAGAAGACAAGAGCTGCTGTGATGTAGCTTCCTAAATGCTTTTCAAAGATCACTGTTTAAACAGATCTCACAGGACATACTCAGTGATTGAACTCACAGTAGTTGTATATGCCTAATGTGAACAGATTTTCTTAACACATGCAGGGTATCTTTACAACTTTTACAACTCTAAACTTATTACATATTCAAAATATGTGGAAACACATCGAAACTAGACAGCCCTGTGGCATGCTTCTGCTGCTAAAATGCAGAAACCAGGAGGCTTTTTTAACTGCCTAACATCTACTTAGCTTCCTACTACACCTACGTTCTCAAATCCACATCCATGAATTTCAAAAACAAAACTGCTAAAGGAAAAAGATACCTAAGACTAATAGTAAAACTCTACATCTTTCTCCTTATCATTGTAAGAGGCCTTTTCACACCTTGCTTCATTCTGCTTAAAAGTCAAAACACATTTTCAGTATTGACCTCCTGGTAACAGTGTAAAGAAATGTATCTGTGCTGTAAAAATCTACCAACTGGAAATCATAGGCTATTTTAAAGATTGCCCAAGACAAAGAGCAATAATATATATATTAATATTAAAAAATATATCTCAAGAAGGCTGTTGGACTTACACAACTTAAAAAAATTATATATATGCTAAAGTTATTTCCTATGCTTACACAAATAATTGACAGGACTTATATTTTCATTGCTATATATCTATTTTGCTTGAATTATATACAATATTTGCACAGCAATAAGTTTTACTACCCTTGAAATAAATATTTTGCATCCACATTAATCTGAACAGAAAGCACATTGCTGTAGTCAGAGTGGGCTTATATAAAGCAAATAGGAGTTTTGCCATCATTACATCGTATGGTAACAAAATGTAACTTCAAGATGCAAAGGTTTAGATTGTTATAGGTGGTTTTAAATTAGGCTTTTATTATTTAACTTTTGCTTAGTTGTTGCCTAAAAGTGTTCAATGCACAGTATTTAATGGCTCAATTCATTTACCTCTACTCCCTCCATTTAGTGCTATTTGAAATACCTTAGTGTACCCATAGGATCATAGGCTCACAGGATGTTAGGGGTTGGAAGGGACCCAAAGAGATCACCGAGTCCAACCCCCTGCCAGAGCAGGACAGTACTATCTAACACAGATCACAGAGGAACACATCCAGACAGGCCTTCAAAGTCTCCAGAGAAGGAGACTCCACGATCTCCCTGGGGAGCCTATTCCAGTGCTCTGGGACCCTTACAATAAAGAAGTTGCCCCTTGTGTTGAGGCAGAACCTCTTGTGCTGCAACTTACACCCATTGCTCCTTGTCCTATCCCAGGGTACAAGTGAGCAGAGCCTGCCCCCCCTCTCCTGGCCAGCCTTCAGATACTTATAAACATTTATCAAATCCCCTCTAAGTCTTCTTTTCTCCAGACAAAAAAGACATAAGTCCCTCAGCCTCTCCTCATAAGCCATGCCCTCCAGTCCCCTAATCATCTTTATAGTCTTCTGCTGGACCCTCTCCAGCAGATCCTTGTCCCTCTTAAGCTGGGGAGCCCAAAACTTAACACAGTATTTAAGATGAGGTCTCACCAGGGCAGAGTAGAGGGGGAGTAGAACCTCCTTTGATCTGCTGGACACACTCTTCCTAATACACCTCAGGATCCCATTGGCCTTCTTGGCCACAAGGGCACATTGCTGTGCCATGGGTAACTCGTTATCCACCTGGACCCCCAGGTCCCTCCGTACAGGACTGCTTTCCAGCAGATCACCTCCCAGCCTGTACTGGTGGATGATGTATAATACTTATAAGATAACTGCCTGTCTAAAGACATAGCTGAAAGTACATGGACTATCCCAAAAATATTTTAAATTACATTAGAATCTTGTGTTTAAACAACAGCATCAAAGCCCACTCTACCTGCACAGCATAGAACAAAGGTGATATAACTAGGATTTAATAAAACTGTCTAAAATTGAATCTTCAGTGCCTTTCTGGGATATCCTCTGTTGTTGTTTTGTGTTGTCTTCTATATGTCTTCTATCCGTGGGCCTTGGCTGTGTAAGCACTGTTCAACAATAACTAAAACATCCCTGTATTATCCACACAGTTTCCAGCACAAATCCAAAATGCAGCCTCACAAGGTACTATGAAATAATTTACTGTATCTCAGCTACAACCAGTAAATTATCATGTTTACACAGTTTCATCAAGCTTTGAAAGAAAGAGTTTAAAAAAGGAGAATTGTAAACATAGTGGAAAGAACTCACTGGTCTTCATTGAAGAACTCACTGGTCTTCATTTAATAACTCACTGGTCTTCATTTAGTTACGTAAATACAGACTTCTACTGGGTTTTAAGATGTCATGAGGTAGCTAAAACCAAAGCTGAAAGACATAACACAGCTAGAGGACCCATATCATCCTGGAATGACAAGTGAAAGGTTAAAAACCCTACGATGTCTGAAGCCACACCTAGATGGAACCTGTTTGAATCTCTGAGTACAGCCTCCCAGCTATGAACCTGTCAAAAGCCAAATACCCAAGCATCTCATGACATAACTGGAAACTCTCTGTGTTGATTCTAAGCAAGAACAGAAATGTGAACCAACTGTTCTTTCAGACCAGATAAGAATTATGTTCTTTAATATTTGCACATTAAAAAGTGCATGTAGCATTTTATTTGTGGATCTTGTACAATCAAAGCATGCACAGAGTTGATCGCTGGTGAGAGGCCTCGAGCACAAGCCCTACGAGGAGAGGCTGAGGGAGCTGGGATTGTTTAGCCTGGAGAAGAGGAGGCTCAGGGGAGACTTTATTGCTGTCTACAACTACCTGAGGGGTGGTTGTAGCCAGGAGGAGGTTGCTCTCCTCTCTCAGGCAGCCAGCACCAGAACAAGAGGACACAGCCTCAAGCTATGACAGGGGAAATTTAGGCTTGAGGTGAGGAGAAAGTTCTTCACTGAGAGAGTCATTGGCTACTGGAATGGGCTGCCCAGGGAGGTGGTGGAGTTGCTGTCCCTGGAGCTGTTCAAGGCAGGATTGGACATGGCACTTGGTGCCATGGTCTAGCCTTGAGCTCTGTGGTAACAGGTTGGACTTGATGATCTGTGAGGTCTCTTCCAACCTTGGTGATACTGTGATACTGTGATACTGTGATGTGATACTTTTTAAGTGTTGGACTTTAGACATGTGACAGATTTACTGAGTTAACTATACAAAGCTCTGAATGAGGCAATCTATTTTTATTTAAAACAAAACAACCCAACAACAAAACCACCAAACAAACAAAAAACAAACAGAAAATCAACAAACAACAGCACAGAACGTGTATATACCTGTTCTTGTAGGATCATAGAAACACAGAATCAACCAAGTTGGAAGAGACCTCCAAGATCATCCAGTCCAACCTAGCACCCAGCCCTATCCAGTCAACTAGACCATGGCACTAAGTGCCTGTATTATACAGAATTAGAGTCACCACCAACAGTAATGCCTAAAATCCATTCACTGTGCTGCCTATGGCTAATGTTGTCTTTTAATTAAATGTCTTGCTTTGGTTATCATAAATTATATAAGGTTTTTGGGGGGTTGTTCTTTGTTCCTTTCATTTTTTTCTTCCTTTTTTCTTTTTTTTTTTTTTTTTTGAGCTTATTCCACAAATAATTAGGAAAATTTTGATAATTCCTCTAAACATAGCTATTTAATTAAGTAAATCTAGGATCAACATTACTGAAACACAGAGCTTGGCATTTGGTAGGAAGTTCCCTAGCGTCAGCACTTTGCTGATGCGTAATTGACTGATATGTAATCATTTAATTGAAGGCTGTACTAAGAGGTATTTTCTAATTTCAGTAGTTAATTTAAGCAGTCTTAACATAATTTTATTTTGCTTTGTTTTGTTTGAATTAATATTATAATGAAATTATTCTGTATTGAATAGGTAGCTTACTGTGATGGTTTGGGTGTTACCTGCCCCCCACACACTTAAGAAAATCACCCAGACTAGACTCAGCAGCTCTGGAAATTGAGTGAAAGTTTATATTTACAGCTTAGCAGAATATACAAGCAGGTATTTACAATCTGTGCAGCTATAGACAGAAATAGACAAGTCAAAACAAGTAATACAGAAACACAACAGCCCTCCCAGAAACCTGAGTCCCCAGGAGGGGCTCTCAACCGCCCTTCCACCTTCTCCCACCTCCCTCTACCTTACCCAAGATCTTGCCTTATGTCCAAGGAAGATTGGAGGGTCAGCCAGGGAGGTTAGGAAACAGATGAATTCGTCACACAGACAGCAGGTTAGGTTAGAGAGATGCAGCCCAAAGCCCAGACAGAGAGCATCTGTGTTATCCATATTTACATTCTTGTTTTCATACATCTCAGCAAGCCTATGAGTGCAGTAGAAATCACCATTGTTTCCCTTTGCACAGCCTGTAATCTAATTCTTCTCATCAAAACATTCTAGCTAGCTTCAAACTAGCACACTTAGATAAAGCTAAGTATTCAGCTATGACATTACTAAGAGTATACTGATAAAAATATGGATTATTCATCCACATTTTATTCTACCAATCAGTAAAAATATTTCTTTCCAAATAAAATATTTTAAGCATTTTATATCTATATAAAGATAGCAGTATGAATTCATTTTTCACAATCTGAATTCAGACCATATGGGAAGATACATGCCAAAGGAGTCCATCTGTGCCAATTATATTTAATCCGTCACTAAATCTTGCCGAGAACACATCAATCAATGTGAAGCATACCAATATTAATTGCACTAAACTGAACAATGCTGGTAACTTTCAAAAAGGTGAAATCTGAGCATGCAGTTTTGCAAGATGGCAACAACATGAGGACAGGCTGAGAGAGTTGGGGCTCTTCCGCCTGGAGAGGAGGAGGCTTCGGGGGGACCTGAGAGTGGCGTTCCAGGATTTGAAGGGAGCCTACAGGAAAGCTGGGGAGGGACTATTTACACGGTCTAGTAATGTTAGGACGAGGGGGAATGGGTTTAAGCTGGAAGAGGGGAGATTTAGACTGGATGTTAGGAGGAAGTTCTTTACAGTGAGGGTGGTAAGGCACTGGAACAGGTTGCCCAGGGAGGTTGTGGATGCTTCCTCCCTGGAGGTGTTTAAAGCCAGGCTGGATGAGGCCTTGAGCAAGCTGTTCTAGTGGGAGGTGTCCCTGCCTATGGCAGGGGGTTGGAGCTGGATGATCCTTGAGGTCCCTTCCAACCTAAACCATTCTAACATAAAATTGTTACTCAAAGTCCATTTACAATGAAGTAGCAAAGTGAGGCTTTTAAAAAGTGACCAAAGTAAGACTTTTAAAAATTATAGAAGGTTAATAATTTGAGTCTGAGAAAAAGGATATTTGAGATCTAGACCACCTCCCTGGGCAGCCCATTCCAATGCCAGTCACTCTCTCTGGGAAGAACTTCCTCCTAACATCCAGCCTAGACCTCCCCCTGCACAACTTGAGGCTGTGTCCTCTTGTTCTATTGCTGGCTGCCTGGGAGAAGAGACCAACTCCCAACCTGGCTACAGCTTCCCTTCAAGTAGCTATAGACAGCAGTGAGGTCCCCTCTGAGCCTCCTCTTCTCCAGGCTAAACAACCCCAGCTCCCTCAGCCTCTCCTCACAGGGCTCTGTTCCAGGCCCCTCACCAGCTTCATTGCCCTTCTCTGGACATGTTCCAATATCTCAACATCTATTTTGAATTGAAGAGCCTAGAATCAGACACAGTACTCAAGGTGTAAATGTATCACGGGGCTATAAGTTGGCAGAGGCATGGGGGGAGGAGGATTGGAGCACTGGGGATTATAGATTTAGTTTTGGGCTAGGGGAAAATTCAAGAGGTTTTGCCATGGCTGTTGTATCTGCCTCTATAATTTCTTTTCTGTATCTCTCCAAATATAATTCTGTGTTTTGTCTCCAATTTGAGAGATTCATTTCTGTCAGCTCTCTTTAAATACCACAACACTCCACCACTGCCCCTGGCAGACCATTCCAAGGTTTGATAACCTTCTCTGTGAAGAAGTATTTCTTAATACGTAGTCTAANTATTTCTTAATACATAGTCTAAACCTTGTCTAGCACAGCTTGTAAGTGTTTCCTCTAGTCTTGTCACTTGTCATCAAGTAAAAGAGAAGGGCCCACTTCTCTCTCCAGTTTCCCTTCAGGTAGTTGTGGAGTGCAGTAATATCTCCCCTCAGCCTCTTCTTCTCTAGACTGAACAANAGGTTTTGCCATGGCTGTTGTATCTGCCTCTATAATTTCTTTTCTGTATCTCTCCAAATATAATTCTGTGTTTTGTCTTCAATTCGAGAGCTTCATTTCTGTCAGCTCTCTTTAAAAACCACAACACTCCACCACTGCCCTTGGCAGACCATTCCAAGGTTTGATAACCTTCTCTGTGAAGAAGTATTTCTTAATACATAGTCTAAACCTTGTCTAGCACAGCTTGTAAGTGTTTCCTCTAGTCTTGTCACTTGTCATCAAGTAAAAGAGAAGGGCCCACTTCTCTCTCCAGTTTCCCTTCAGGTAGTTGTGGAGTGCAGTAATATCTCCCCTCAGCCTCTTCTTCTCTAGACTGAACAATCCCAGCTCCCTGAGATGCTCCTCACATGATCCAGCCCCTTCATAATCTTTGCTGCCCTTCTCCGGACATGCTCCAGCACCTCAATGTCTCTCATATAGCCTGGGGCCCAGACCTGAAAACAATACTTGAGGTGTGGCATCACCAGTGCTGAGTACAGAGGGATAATCACTTTCCTGTTCCTGCTGGCCACCATGTTTCTAATACAAGCCAGGATGCTATTGGCTTTCTTATCCACCTGGCCGCACTGCTGACTGATCTTCACAGTGTGCCTAGGTGGCCATGAAACTCTGTGGCAAATACATGGTCAAGTTTTATATCCCTCTCTTTCAGGCTGAACATATCATTACCCTTATTCATCTCAATATATTACATAAAATCAAACAAAAAGAATACTTGAATAGAGAACAAACTCTGTGAGGAAGCAAAAAGAGAAAAAGAAACTGCTCTTCCTAGTAAAGTAGTTTCACAATGATCTTCAAGCACTGTCAATAACACAATTAAAGTGTGCTATGGACTTTAAAGTAAAATGCAGTTGTTTCAGAGAGAACTATTGCTTACTGAAGACCAGATAGATCAATTCCCTAGCAGATGTTATTCAGAATATCTTTCCTTTTAAAGTAAAAACCTGTGATGTGGTTCCTCTCTTATAGCTTAAAATTGAGCCAGACTTGAATAGCAAACCTGAGATAATTCTTTTCTTAGTTTTCCACAGTTTCCAAGGTAGGGAGATTAAAAGGAGTAGCAGCTTAGCCTCTCAAGCTGGGCAGAACAGTGGTGTTAGTCAGATGACATTATTCTCTGTTAGCGTTACTATAAACAGAGAAGCCCTGCTGCCTGACAGGTGTACACCAAGCTGCTCTCTCCCTCCTTGACAAGACAGTGGGAGAAGGTAAGATTGAAAGCTCACAGGTTGAGCTGGGGACAAGGAGATTCATTGCCATTTAAGATCAGAGTAGGGCAGTGAGAAATAAAACTAATCTAAACCATCTTCCCCTGACTCCTTCTTCCCAGACTTACATTCATCTACAATGCTTTGTCTTTCTTCCCCACAAGTGGTACAGAAGGATGGGGAACAGGCATTGCAGTAAGTTCAAAATGCTCTGCCACTCCTTGCTTTTCATACTATTCCTCTGCTCCAGTGTAGTTCCTACACAGGACTGGTCCTTCCAGAAAACATGCTCTTGCTTGGGCCCTTCTACAAAGGCTGATGTTTCTGCTAGGAGTCTACTCCTGTGTGAGTTTTCCACAGGCTACAGCTCCTTCAGGGCATGTTCGTTGGCTCTACATGAGTTGTAAGGGTAGATATATGATCTTCTCCATGAGCTGCAATGGTGTTTATTCCAGTTGTCTCTCATGGCTGCTGCACAACTTTTCCTACCTTTTATTAAATACGTTTCATAGCCTATCACTGATGGACTTGGATTTGACCAGTAGCAGTCTGTCTTGGATTTGACTAGAACTGGATCTATCCAAGATAGGAGCAGCTCCTGATTTCTTCTCACCTAAACCACTACTGTGTGGAGAGATTTTTGCTAACACGACATGAAATGATAAATATGAGCACCCATGCTGGAAGTGTCCTTGAGTCCATCTTGGGACCTAAGGTACCAGGCGCTGGGTGGCACCCCCCACATGCAGCCGCAGGGGGGAGGAGTGCCAGCTGCATGTGGGCCAGGCTAGCCAGCCCAGGGGCTGATCTCAAAAGATTGTCAGTGTAAGATCACCCTATGTGCATCATGTCGGTAACCCTGGACCAACCGTGAGCTATCCACATGTACCAATCCTAAACTAAGTCAGCTGTGCATGCCTCTTCCAAGAAAGCATATAACTCACTGTAACATGGAAATAAAGGGGAGAATGACCATCTAATCATATTGATGACCCAAGAGTCACTTTACCCCAGGTGCAATGCTGTCACTTCTGCACTCTGGCTGAAAAGAGCTATGGACAATGCATAAAAAATATGAGAATCAAAATCCAGTAGAAGACAATCTGGTTCTTATACTCACCTGAAGGAACTCATCACAGCACAGGTCAAGCATGGATGTTCTCTAGTGTTAGAGGGGACCTAAAGCTGTCTTTACTGAAGCAAGCCTTTTCCTTGATGAGTTATGAAAATATTTAGATGCAATTTAAAACTCTCAGGTCTAAGAAGTCCATTTCCATAAACGGAGAAATTAAAAAAGCAAACCACATAGTCTATGGAATGTAGTTGTGTGCTAGTTTGAGCCTAGATGGGATATTTTAGTGAGAGGAATTAGATGATAGGCTGTGAAAAGGAAACAATGGTGGTGTCTGCTTCACTCATAGGCTTGCTGAGATGTATAAAACCAGGAACACAAACATAGATAACAGAGTTGCTCTCTGGCTCTGTCCGTCTCCCTTCTCTCTCTAACTTGCTGTCTAACTAATCCATCTGTTTCCTAATCCCCGTGGCTGACCCTCCAAACTCACCTTGAACATAAGGCAAAGTCTGGGATAAGGTAGAGGGGGTGGAAAGGAGGTGGAAGGGTGGTTGGGAGCCCCTCCTGGGGACTCCGGTTTCTGGGAGGTCTGTTGTGTTTCTGTATTACTTTTTAACTTGTCTATTTCTGTCTATAGCTGTATAGATTGTTAATACCTGCTTGTATATTGTGCTAAGCTGTAAATATAAATCTTAATTCTTCGATTTCCAGCTTGTCTGAGTCCAATCTGGGTGATTTTCTTAAGTGTGGGGGGTGAGTAACACCCAAACCTTCCCGAATTGCCTTCTCCACAGCAGTCAATAGTGGAAATCATAATGATTATCTAAACAGGAAAAGTCTTCTCTTCTGCCTTCAACCTCTCTCATCTATTAGCAACAGTACAATAACTGGAAGCTGTCCTACGAGTTCAGATAAGAATTTCTACTCTCAGAAAGAAAATACTTGAAATTAATATTATATATTCTTTTGGAATATTTATTTGTAATAGGTATATATTCCTTTAGAATGTTAACAAAGGTTACAACTTGAACTGCTATACTTCTGGCTTGTCCATCAGTGATGGCAATAAATAGAGATATCTTGAAGTTATTTTTTTCTTCTCTCTAGTGAAGGAGACAACTCTCTGATCCACCTAACTCTCCTGCTTCTTAATGGAAATTCTACTGAGTCTTACTGTGATGGTGCTAACTTTTTTACTATCAGTCTGTATGATGCTAGGCATTGCTTCTGCAACTGAAACAGTGTTGGTAACATCAGTGTGCAGCATCAATACTTTCTTCTCTTTCTCTCTGTTCTTCCCCAAGAGTGAGTAGGCTGGAAGTGCACAAGTCTTGGAGGGCACATAGCCGAAACAGCTGACCCGAACTGGCCAAAAGGAGTAATAAAATCTCAGGGAAAGGATAAGGAAAGGGAGGACACCCTGCAGTTATAGTATTTGTCTTCCCAAGTAGTCACTATGCATGCTGAGGCCCTGTGTGCTGGTTTAAGGCTAATCAGAATATTTTTATGAGAGAAATTAAGTCCCTGGCTGTGAGAAGAAAATAACAGTGACACTTACATCACTCATTCTTCTCCTGAGAGATGCAAATAGTCAAAACATAGATAATGTGCTCACTTCTCAGTTCTCAGTCCTTTCTTCTGGCCTGTCAGTCTGTGGTTGATTGCATCTGCCTTGCCTCTTTTGCATGAGATCTATGTAAACCAATCTAACTCTCTCCCTCTAACCTCCTTGTCATCTTTTGACATCACACAGGATCACAGCATATTAGGGGTTGGAAGGGACCCAAGGAGATCATAGAGTCCAACCCCTCTGCCAGAGCAGGACCACACAATCTAGCACAGGTCACAGATGAACACATCCAGACAGGCCTTGAAAGTCTCCAGAGAAGGAGACTCCAGAACCTCTCTGGGCAGCCAGTTCCAGTGCTCTGTGACCCTTACAGTAAAGAAGTTCCCCCTTGTGTTGAGGTGGAACCTCTTGTGCTGCAACTTACACCCATTGCTCCTCGTCCTATCCCAGGGAGCAAGTGAGCAGAGCCTGTCCCTCCCCTCCTGACCAGGCCTCAGGCGTTTATAAACATTTATTAAATCCCTTCTCTCGTTATTAAATCTCACCTCGGATCTCTACAGATTTATCACGTGAGCTATACAGAGATTGATCTGGTTACTATATTTGAAATACAGTTTTAGCAAACATATTTGTTCTGCTCATTCAAATCAATGTGCTAAATGTATGCAATTCTTTCAGTTTTGAATGGGTGAACAGTGTCTAGTTTCAGCCTAGCTAGAATGTTTTGGTGAGAAGAATTAGATTACAGGCTGTGCAAAGGGAAACAATGGTGATGTCTGCTTCACTCAGAGGCTTGCTGAGATGTATAAGAACAAGAACACAAACATAGATAACAGAGTTGCTGTCTGGGATTTGGGCTGCATTTCTCTCTCTCTAACCTAACCTACTGTCTTTGTGACTAATCTATCTGCTTCCTAACCCCCCTGGCCAACCTTCCATACTACTTTAAACATAAGGCAAGATCTTGGGTATGGTTGAGAAGGGTGGGAGGAAGGTGGAAGGGTGGTTGAGAGCCCCTCCTGGGGACTCAGGTTTCTGGGAGGGCTGTTATGTTTCTGTACTATCTTTTAACTTGTATATTTCTGTATACAACTATATATATAGTAAATATCTGCCTGTATCTTGTGCTAAGCTGTAAATATAAAGCTTCATTCAATTTCCAGAGCTGCTGAGTCTAGTCTAGGTGATTTCCAAAGTGCAGGGGGGGTGAGTAACATTCAAACCATCACATCATTATTTGGTGCCCAATGTGGCTTCTTGCATTCCACGGTACGGCTCCTTGGCATGTCAGCCACGGGGACTTCTTCTGTACAGGAAGTGCAGATCATGATCTGAACATTTTATGGTGTAGGTTCATATGTTATATATAGATCCCGAACCAAAGTTCTGTAAGTATACAGAAATCTTCCTACGGCTGGATGCTAGGTTGGACTGAATGATCTTGGAGGTCTCTTTGAACCTGGTCGATTCTATGATTCTATGATTCCTGTTGAAATAACTTTTTCATCAACAGACACGGGAAAAAATGAATATGTTTTAACATCTATGACCATAAAAGTTTAAGATTGCATAATAGAGAAAATATAAACCCAAATTTAAAAGGAAAGAGATGCTATTGTATATTGCAGTTCATGTAAGTGTCCAACACACATGGCAAAGGACCTTTGGAAGGACAAGTTAATTGTAACACCTGAATCTGCAGAGAACAATCTTAGTAACAATGGAAAGTGACAAAAAGGGAAAGTGATCATAAATTATAAGTAAGATATGGTGTTTGTTTGAAAGAGATGCCCAAGCCTGGCAAGACGACAGCTAACCTGAGTACAAAGTTAATGAAAACAAAGTCAGCTAAGTGATTACTCCTTCACAGTAATCAAAGTGCATCTTCCAGTGATGTGTGTTTATTTCAATAATCACTGTTGTCACTCTGATCTGCTTTCTCCTTTTCTATCCCTACTGCTCTGAAAAGGAAGGAAATCTTAGGACTGTTACCTGTAAAAATTCTTTTGTTTTTGTTTTAGTTTGAGCTAGAACAAAACTAATTCTGTTCACTGATTTTGCTTTTCAGCTAAGCCTCTTCTAAATGACAGCACTTTCTGAACTTAATAACATGTTTTCACAGACAGGTCTGCTTTTAGAAGTGATAACACTTTATGTTTACAGTTACTGCCACGGATTGATATGCAGAAAGGCTCTTGCTTATACTTGCTTCTATCGAGAACAAGGTGACAGCTAAATCTTGTGCACCACATTGAGGTGCTGTGAAACTAGAGGTTGTACCTGTAAAGAAGACCAGACAGGACAAGTGACCTCAAGCTGACCAACAAAGTATTCCATTCCATTTATGTCATATTCGATATAAAGCTGGGGTATCACAAGGGTCAAGCTTTCTTGCATTCAATAGCTGGTGTCTGAGGAGGTCCCTGTGTGTTATTCTGCCTTGGATCCCAATTAATATATTCCTGAATCCAGCTCCTGAATCCAGTCTCTGTCTGCCTCTGAGTTCTCTTTGGGACTTCCTCAGTGCCTGCCTCAGCATCAGTAGTGATGTAATTACCACCAGGGGCTTGGGTTCAATATTGATTTTGTGTGTATTTGCACACATTTTATTTTATTGGTATTATCTTCATCTGAGCTGTTTCAGTTTCTTTTCCAACCCATAAATCTCCTTCCCTTATTCCCTTTGTGTCACCTTTTTGGGCAGGAAAAGGGCTTAATATAGAGTGTCTCTAATTTGTGCAGTGGCCAGCTTAGTCCAAACCATTCACAGTTTGACTTTAATTTCTTGCTAGTATCAATACCTCTATCTTAGGATTTTTTTTACAGACCATATTTTATCTTTTGCAGACAGCTCCTGATTTTATGAGTTAAAAGGAAGGAATTAGGATGGAAAGAGACAATACTGACAAAGCAAAAAGATTGAGAATGCAAATTATGATCCATATATAGTACATTCCTCTTCATAAACATTTTACAGGATGAAGAGCAAGACCTGAGGAGAGAAACACTAAAATTGTGTCATGCTGAAGTAAAACAAATGCAGCACGAACATCTACATGCAACATGAGTATCCAACCAGTAAAATGAACAAAAAAAATCTGACAAATTAATGTATTAAAAACAAGCTCAAAGGAAGTATTTTACATTCCCTAAAGCTTGTGTACTTCCCTTCCTGCCAAGAGATGTTATCTGTTTCTACAAAACTTGTCTTATTAAGTCCTTTGATCATCACACAGCGCTACCGCAGAGAAACTAAAAATGTTCTGTACTAGAATCACAGAACAATTTAGGTCAGGAGGGACATACACAGAACATATACTCTATATCCTGCTCAAAACAGATCTACCTGAGCAAGGTTGCCCAAAGTTGTGTCTGACCAAATCCTTCCAAGGACAGACATACCACAGCTTCCTCAGGCAAATTTTTCCAGCCTTTGACTACCTCCACTGCACATTTTAACTTGTTTGGGGTTTTTTTATGTATATTTAACCAGAGTTTCTTGACCTATTGTCATGTCTGACTCCATCTTCTTTATCTTTTCCTTTCATCAGTGTACGTACAACACTTCATTGTTAAAGTAATTTATATGGTATAACTTAGCTGTGAGTATATGGTAACTTGGAATTGCTGCCTTATGGTTATCATTGACATCTGTGATACTTAATCATAGAATCATAGAATCAATCAGGTTGGAATAGATCTCCAAGATCATCCAGTCCAACCTAGCACCCAGCCCTAGACAATCAACTAGACCATGGCACTAAGTGCCTCAGTCTATCTTTTCTTGAACACCTCCAGGGAAAGCGACTCCACCACCTCCCTGGGCAGCCCATTCCAATGGCAAATCACTCTCTCTGGCAAGAACTTCCCCCTAACATCCAGCCTAGACTTCCCAAGGCACAAATTGAGACTGTGTCCCCTTGTTCTATTGCTGGTTGCCTGGGAGAAGAGATCAAGCCACACCTGGCTATGGCCTCCCTTCAGGTAGTTGTAGACAGCAATGAGATCACCCCTGAGCCTCCCCTTCTCCAGGCTAAACAGTCCCAGCTCCCTCAGCCACACCTCATAGGGTATGTGTTCCAGAGCTCTCACCAGCTTTGTTGCCCTTCTCTGGACATGTTCCAGTATCTCAGCATCTCTCTTGAATTGAGGATCCCAGAACTGGACACAATATTCAAGGTGTAGCCTGACCAGTGCTGAGTATAAGGGAAGAATAACCTCCCTCATCCTACTGGCCACACTGCTCCCGATCCAGGCCAGGATGCCATTGGCTCTCTTGGCCACCTGGGCACACTGCTGGCTCACATTTAGCTACTATCTACCAGTACCATCACAGATCTCTATTTTTGGCTAGATTTTCTACGACTGAAATGTGCATCATTGAACAGCCATGCTACATCTATCTCAACCATTAGGTCTCCAACAGTGTGTACTTGTCTGCTACATTTTGTTATGTTGCTGTTAACTTGTCACATAATATTTAGGGAATTTAGCTTTACATAGGTATTGTCACTGACAGTTCAGGTTTTTCTACCTTTCCACTGGTTCTTGTCACATTATTGTCAAACCATCAGTTGCATGAATGCAGTCCATTTCTGCCCTTCTTCACTGATTCACCACAACCTGTATTTCATGTTCCTAGACTGTGTTGCTCTTTTTATTATGCTCTGCATGCTTTGAGAACAGGGCATAAACCACATTACTTCGTAATATTTCTTCCATCAGTGCTGTCTCATGCCTTTCTGGAATGCTGTACATCATCTTCACATCTTCAGCTGCTGTTTGTAGGTTTTCCTACTGTTTACCTATCAGTACATGTTTAATTTTTTTTTCTCTTTTGTCTTCTTTTTTTTCTTTCTCTACCAATCCCCTTTATCCCTCTCTTGATATTTTTCAGAACTCTCATGCAATGTGCAATGTATTATCATAGAATCATAGAATCATAGAATCAACCAATTTGGAAGAGACCTCCAAGATCATCCAGTGCAACCTAGCACCCAGCCCTGGCCAATCAACTAGACCATTGTACTAAGTGCCTCATCCAGTCTTTTCTTCAACACCTCCTGGGACAGCAACTCTAGCATCTCCCTGGGCAGCCCATTCCAATGCCAATCACTCTCTCTGTCAAGAACTTCCTCCTAACATCCAGCCTATATCTTCCCCCGGCACAACTTGAGACTCTGTCCCCTTGTTCTATTGCTGGTTGCCTGGGAGAAGAAATCAACTCCCACCTGGCTACAGTTTCACTTCAAGTAGTTGTAGACAGCAATGAGGTCACCCCTGAGCTTATTCTCCAAGCTAAACACCCCCAGCTCCCTCAGCCTCTCCTCACAGGGCTGTGTTCCAGGCCTCTCACCAGCTTTGTCACCCTTCTCTGGACATGTTCCAGTATCTCAACATCTCTCTTGAATTGAGGAGCCCAGAACTGGACACAGGACTCAAGGTGTGGCCTGACCAGTGTTGAGTACAGTGGAAGAATAACCTTCCTTGTCCTACTAGCCAAACTGTTCCTGATACAGGCCAGGATGCCATTGGCCCTCTTGGCCACCTGGGCACACTGCTGGCTCATCTTCAGCCTACTACCTACTATCAGTCTACTATCTACTCTCTGAAAATTTTCTTTCAACCATTCATCCACTGACCAACCCCCACCCGGCGACAGCCTCCCTTCGGGTAGTTGTAGACAGCAATGAGGTCACCCCTGAGCCTCTTCTTGGCTGCTCTCCAGCCACTCTGTCCCCACGCTGTAGTGCTGCTTGGGGTCGTTTCATACTTTATTTCAAAGTATGAAATAAAGACAATACAGATGTAAACTCTGGTCATCCAACATTAAATTCATACTGTGTCCAGTAAAACATTCTTCTCTGAAACTAATTCCTTCTCTTTTGCTTTGCAGACAACTGGTTTGTTCTACTATTGTTCACTTTACTACTTATATACAGAATTTATTATCACTGTTGTAGCTCTCTGCTTACTAGAGGTAGCAGAATGCATTGTTTTGTATAATATCAGGGGCACGTTATCCAGTGCTTGCTGCTGTTGATCACCTATTGATACAGAATACATAGCATGAGTTGGTTCATTTGAAATTGAGCAACAGAGTAAAACATAATTCCGAACTACTCCATACTTATGTATAATTTCTGACTCAGAAACAAAATTTTGGCAAGCTTCTAGTTTCTATTCATTGACAATCACAATGTTTGTGATTTTTTTAGTCATACAGCATATAATTAATTTCCCAGAAATTATCAGTTAATCAGCTATTGCAAAAATGTAGCACATTTCTGAACAACTCATTCCATCATTTTCCAGTGTTGTAATACATGCAGGAGCCTCATGGATAAAGCTACAGAGGGAATGCGAAGTAGGTAGGGAGACCAAACAAGTCTATGTGAGAAATCATGAGAACCTACGGGCACAAAGGAGGCCTTAATGATCATGAACTTTTTACATACTAAAGCAATTGTACCCGGACCTGAGTAAGGCATTCTGCACCTGAGTAAGGCATTCGACTGTCCCACATGACATCCTGGTCACCAAACTGGAAAAGCACAAACTGGATGGGTGGAGCACTCACTGGATAAGGAATTGGCTGGGTGGTCGCATGCAGAGAGTGGTGATCAATGGCACAATGTCCACCTGGCGACCAGTGACAAGTGGTGTTCTTCAGGGGTCAGTGCTGGGACCAGTGCTCTTTAACATCTTTGTCAGTGATATGGACAGAGGAATTGAGTGCACCCTCAGCAAGTTTGCAGATGACACCAAGCTGTGTGGCACAGGTGACTTGCTGGAGGGCAGGGATGCCATCCAGAGGGACCTGGACAGGCTGGAGAGGTGGGCCCAGGCCAACCTCATGACGTTTAACAAGGCCAAGTGTAAGGTCCTGCACCTGGGTCGGTGCAATCTCAGGCACAGACACAGGCTGGGTGATGAATGGCTGAGAGCA